>LDMZ01028580.1:0-10060 GCA_001455285.1 Sphaeromyxa zaharoni | reverse complement strand
AGATTGTTACTAATGTTATTACACTACAAATTGTATCAAAATCTAAAAATAACCACATTTTAATGAAATAATTTGCACAATCTGGATTCCTTTTGATGGCCCTTTAAGCTAGAGTGAACGAAAAAAACCTTGTTCGAGATTAAACATTTACATTGACTAATTATATAAAATTCATAGAAATACTATTTATTTTTAAAACAAATACTTTTTTAGTGAAATTTTCTTTAGTTTTATTCAATAGACATAGATTATCATTAAGGTATTATGCAGGTTTAAGTGATAGACAAATTTTAAAGGTTGCTTGAAAGTAAATTCCTTAAATCAAAATTTTCATTAAACAAAATTATTACATATGTATAAAAAGGCTACTGATTTGGTAGATTTCATTCTTTACCGTTTATTTTTCGAACGAATTCTCAAATAAAATTGAACGATTATAGTGTAATAATTCTACGTATCGAAACGTTATAAACACTAAGATAACATTGAAATTATCATTTTATTTATTTTTATATACTTATTATTGAATTTAAAAAAATATTCAGATATCTCTAATTTAACAAAAATTAAACAAGGTCATCTTCATGAATAAAATGTAATAATTAAAAATATTTCTGAATCGAAATTAATCAGGTAGAAAATTTCTTATCTACAGATACTACATAAAAAGGTAGTCTATTTGCAATAAAAATTATTATTTTTGTTTTCAAAAATTAGAAATTCAATCTTCATGTAGATTAATTTTTTGAAATAGATAATTTGATGTTGCAGAAATTAATATATGCACATTTTAAATACATAAAAATTCTTTCAAATTTTAAAGATATTTTAATAGTGCCTACGCAGTTTTTTGTTTAATGAGTTAATAATTATTCTATTCATTAAGAAAGTAAACAAGAAAATTTTTGATGTTTAATTTGAGCACAAATTTTAAAATAGCTTAACATAATGAACCGTGTTTTTTCTAGAGTTGTGGTATTACAAAAATAAATATATTTGTTTAAATAAGGGCGTTGTTCTAAAAGATAGCTGCTCTAATATATTTCGAAATGCTCTAATGAAATAGAAAAGCAAAAAACGCAGATTATTCATAATATTACCTCGCTGATGTTCTTGTTTTTAATTTTTGATTAAAAATATATAATTATATTTTAAAAAAAAAATTTCGGTGAAACTATTTTAAGTCATCTAAATATAGATATTATGACCTATGTACAATAATCAACATATTTGAACAATTTAATTATTTATTAGTTAAAAATTTATACCTACTAAAACCCAAAAATTTTGCAACTAGAAATGGTATTTTGATATATTCAGGCTATATTTTAATACCGGAAAATTGATTTATTTTGAATGTTGATCAAAAAGATTACGGTATTTATTTTTACTTGAGATTAATCTATCTTTTAAAAAAAGGTTTGAAAATTCAAAGTTTTTTTTATCAAAAAAATATAATCTAACAGCATTGCATCTTTTACAAATGAAAATATTTTTCAAATAATTGTTAATTTAAACAGATTTTTACTAAATTTATTCCAAAAAAATTTTATTAAACACGTATCACAACTTTTATTTTTTTAAAATTTTAAATGATTAACTTTGTAGAATTAATTTTGTTGTAAGTTGTTTTTTTATAAGCTCATCAATAGTGTTCTTATATTTTGAAGTCGTTTTCATAGCATGAATAGTCATTATCCAAAGATATACTCGCTAGTTTAAAAATTGTTTCATAATTGAGTAAGAAGTATATGAAAAAGGCGAATCAGTATAGTATAAATACATAAATATTTAAATAGGCTCTAAATATGTCACGATTTCTTTCGGTAAAGAGCCTATTAAAATATATATAAGAGTAATTTAGATTAAAGCTGTTAGCAACATATTATGTCCAAAATTTTTTTTTCTTTCATATTAATTAAAATATATCCTCTTCTTATCAATTTTCTGTATCAAAAATAGATTTAATCGTTGAAAAGGCTCTAAAAATAACATAATTTGCATGAACGTTTAATGGAGTCTCTTAAAATATATTTCATGATTGCTGCTCTTCATTATATACTAGTAAATTCAAAGACAGCTGCAGATAAAAAGTCAAAACTTAAAGAAACAAATTTCTCTACATACCGAGAGTTAACAGAAAAAGATATTCAAGTTTATAAAGCGGTACAATCATCTTCATTCGCGTATCTAAAGTAGTAGGCAATTAATGAATTGGAAACAACTAAAAGAAATATTTCAATACCTGAAAGATGTGGCACTAATCTTATTCCAAACGAGTGGAGACCAATAAGAGTTAAGGATCGGCTTGGAGAAATCAGAGAATATGTATTTTTTGTATTTACTATTTCTATGTTCCTTTACTTTATTAGATTGAGCACACGAAAGGAATTAGTTGTGTAATATACGCCAAGATAGTCTGTTCTATGGGTCCAAGCTGTCTTGGAACATCTCATATTGAATATACTGCAGACAAAGAACCTACCAAAAGAGATTATTCTGAGCTATAAATTAATTAAACAATTATAAGCTAAGTATTCGAAAAGATTATATAGGCATGTTAAGAGCCAAGTAACAGTTTATTGAAATGGGATATAATAAGTTAAAAATTTTTTATGAATTAATTATTTAAATCATATCTGGAATAAATAATATAATTAATTAAGTAGTCTAGGTTTGTAGAATTCAACACAAATATCTTCAGATTAATCAATTTATATATTTCATTAGTTAGAATAATATTATTAAATATATAAAAAAATTATGAAAAATTAATCCGATATATAGCGATAGATCTTAGCCATCGAAACGAGTTCTTTTTTCCTACCCCGGCTGCTTTTGATTTTTTAAATTTTACATGGTTATGATATACTCTCAAATGCCCGCTCTGGAATAATAAGCTTTGAAACAAAAAAATATCATTAAAAATTATTTGATTTCAAGGCAAAACTTTTCTAACAAAGTTTTAGATAACATTAGTACCTTTAAACAAATTAAAGCCAGTGCATAGGATTATTTAAAGATTATTATGAATTCTTTGTACAAAATGCGAATAAAAAATTTATTAATATTTTTTCGGACATTTGATAAATTTTTAACCTGGGATCCTTTTCCCTTTACAAATAGGTATATATATGTTCATTGCCTGAAATTTTGCATTTTAATATTATATATTGCATACATCTTTTATTACGGACATCATAATATCTGGGTTTCTATTTTCTAAATGAAAAGGGCTACTATTGTAACTTACAAAATATCGGCTTTTTTAGTAAGTATAGGATCTTTTTCACCTTGATTCATAATAAAATCAATTTTTTCAGTTTATTGTGGAATTAAAATTGTAAATTAACCCCGAAAAACTGAATTTGAATTCTACTTTCTCTAATAAAGAATCCAATTATTGCAATATTTAATATGAAAAATAATACTCCTTTGAAGAATAATAAAAATTATCCATTATAATTCTTCAAGTTCAAGAATGTTATGAAGGCAATTCGAATAGTTCTATAGGTGATGGGAGAAGTCAAAAATTTTGTTTACCCATTTAATGATAAATAATCTTTAGTTATGTACATTTTGATTATATTACAAATAGCTGATGCTTATCATATCCTACGATTTTTTGTGTTAAAATAAAGGATTATTTATATAAATGGGAGCATTAAATTGAAAATAAACTATAATTAATTTCCAAAGAATTATACAAAAAATATCCATATCTTTAAACGTATCGCGTTCTGTTAATGAGGGGAGCTGTTTAATATGTCAAATTTTATCATTCTTGTTTTAAGTATGATAAAAATTTGTAAAAAGGTAAAAAAATGTTTTCATTGTAAATTTTGCATGAAATTTAATAATATTAAAATATTTTGTCGAGATTTCAAATATTTTTATGATTATTATGCTATATTAAAAATAAGCAATCCCCCAGTTATTATGAACGACTTTTGGAATACACTGATTATAAAAATTTAAAATTGACACGGTAAATTTACAACTCTAGCTAGAAAGTGCTCAAGTTTTGTGTTTTCAACCTTTTTTTATTATTTAATAAAGTTACTGTGAATTAAACCAAAAAATTTTTTATAGATTAAAATTACTTTTTGTTGTGCAGCCAATTACTTTTTCTACTGCATCTTACTTTGAGTAAACAGTAATTTTTTATATGCTTATATCTGCACGATTAAATTGAATTTTCTATAAGTTATTTTTACAACAAAAATTGAGATTCTGTACTTAAAATAGTTATTTTCGGATAAAAAATTCTAGCAATTGTTAGAGCATCACTTGAGGTTAAATAATCGAAAAGTGTGATTTTTTCGTAAAAAGTGTCTAAATGCAAATAATTCATTCAAAAGTGCATTTACTATGCATTTTTCATGTTCAAATTAAAAAATATTCTTAAATTTAAGATATTTCGGGTTTTGATAAAACGTGAAATAACAAATAAGCCTTATAATACTTTGAAAAATTTGTAGATTAGATTTAAAATTTATGATTTTATAGCTCAACTACCTTTTTAAATGAATAAGTTATCATTTAATCCAATATATCTACGACTTTATAATTTGCATTTAAATATGTAAAAAATTAGGATGTTTAACGTTGGTAAATTTAACATTTTTTAGTTTCGGAAATTTATTATTTATAGCGAAATACATGAAATATATAGTTTCAGGGTTTAAAAATTAAACATTTTTGTTTTTTGTATTTGAGGTATGAAGCGCTCATTTTGTCAATTATTTTATACTGTAATTTCACATTTCCTTTAAACTGTAAGCTAAATTTGAAAAAGATGTTTAATTACTTAAGCGTATAGTTAGCGTATACGCGAAAATAATATATCAAATTTTTTTAATAATCAGAAGAAATGGATGAATAAAACAAGTCCAAAAAGCGGAGGTTTTTTTATGATTAATTTTTGGAAATAATTCTCTCTCTACTAAATTAAATCCAAATTTGCAGTCGTTTATTAAAGAGACTTTAAAGATTATTTTAAACGCACTCATTCCGTTTGAAAATAGATTTCTTATAATAAGCAAAAATTTTTGAGATAATACATTTTCTTGTAGGATTTTTCAACTATGTTCACCATCTAAAAGTTTGAAGTATTTTATTAATTTAAAATTAACTCACGTCTCCACTAAATCTAGATCTACAGATTGTACAATTTATATTAATTCCCAGAAAGTAGCTTTCAGTAAAACATCAATCAATACCAGTGCCTTAGCTACAAAATATTTTTCAAAAATTATGCTTTCAATTTGAAATGCTAAAATCTTTTGATAAGCTAAGATTGACCAATTAAGCTCATATTTGTAAAAACATAATTTTTGTTCTTTGTTTGCTTAAGAAAATTAATGTTTAAATTTGGTATTTAAAAGTGGTCATGAGACCCCAGTTATATCCACTATACTTGGTTTTATGCTCATGAGACTAATATACATATTTTTGCATTTCGTAACAGCCATAGTTTGAGTTTTATGTAATAAAATATAAAAATAAAAAAAATGTTAAAAATATGCTAAATTAAATGAAATATATAAACGCTTCTAAACCAGAAATTTTTTATAAGTCATGCAATTTACAATAATAGAATCAGAAATTTTTGCATGACTATCTTTTTTTGATTAGAAAAAATCAAATATAAAGATCTTACTTTTATATAAATTTGGTGTTGTTTCTTGGAAGGCAGCTCAAATACGTAAATTTCAATATTTTTTCTGAATTCAACCCTTTTTAACGAATATTATTTCATCATCGAAGCTATAATAAAGTTTAATCGATATTAAAATTGGATTTAAAAACTTCATAAATTTTTATGTTTTACTATTGTAACGTAATTTAGAATTAAAAATCATATTTATTTGAAATATCGAAAATTATTCAGGGTATGATATAAAGTTCTTACAATGTATATTTTCGTAACCTGGTTATAGGTTTAATATATGATCGAGGATCATCAATGATTTTTATTATAAATCATTTCTATCATATATTTAATGGACTATTTTTATGTTTGTGTGATCCACCAAATTCAGATTCGTTGATGAATCTTGACACATAAATTTTTTAATTGAGATGTATTGTTTATTTTTCGTCCTTTACTTTTTTGGAGGTTCCATAAATCTATACAAGACGTGTTTTGTTTAGATATAGAGATTGCAATAGCACAAAATCAATATGTATATCCGATATCACCATCTGTTTCTTTATACGGGTCGCTAAATTTTACTTTTCAAAATTTGTCTACCAGCATTAAACTAGTTGATATATATGGTGGCGATTCTGATAACGAATATATAGTTTATCGGAGCCCGTTATCAAATGCTACAAGGAGTACTGTAAGTTATCTTGAAGGCAAAGTAGTAAGACGAACCAACGATAAAATTGAACTGTTCATGTTAACAGATATTTTTAATGGACTGAATTTAACATTTAATTTTGTTAATGAATCGGACAACACCAGTTTGCGAGTTACTTCCAATAAAATCAGAATTCGTTATTTAAGTTCCTTATTTTAAATTATTTTCATTAGTTCCACAAAACCTTAGTTTAGTACCCATAACAGATCTGATAAAAGCCGGTTTAAGTTATTTTTTAATTACCTCTATCTAGGATATCCATTCAAAAAATTTCTTTATGCAATTGATAAAAATGAACTTAATATTGAGATTGACAACAACTGGGATGCGAATATTCCGATAAATTATATAGCAATTTTAAAAAACGATGAAAAATTAGCATTCCCAGTTATTATTGACGATTTTATTAATAAAAAATCACTCAATGACATTGATATTCTTTATCAAAAACATAATCATACTATTACCATTGATTTTGGGATGGAAAAGAAAGTATTATCTACCATAAGACTTTTTCTAATTCGGGATTATGAAAAACTATACCATATTTTTACCAATGGAAGGATAGATTTAATAAGTAATAATTTTTCCTAAAATACTGATTAAAGATAGACTTTTTCAGCCGTTTCATTCAAAAAGATACTCAACTTTCTTGGAAAACTAATCCTGAAAATTTCTCTAATACAATGTTTGAACTTACCGTTATATCATACAAATTTAAAAAAATTGCCTCTTTCTTATGTAACGGTACCAAAAACTCTTGCATTTTCATAGAAGACTATGAAAAAATAATTAAGGAAGTTAATTATAGTTCCATCACATTTGTAAACTGTTCTGTCATCAAAAGCTACATGCTAAAGTTTTTGTTTGCACTTCCTGAAGATACCGTCACTGAAAACATCGTGGAATATAGGATGAGTACTTTGAACCTTTTTATATATTAAATAAACTTAAATAAAATGATAAAAATCATTCATCAAATGTAACATTCTAACAAGATTTATTTATATAAATTCTTTGAATTCATACATCTAAAGATAATAAAAAGATTTATTACTGTTCTGAAGCTTTACGTTTTATAAATTATGTCCATAAAATTATTAATTAAATAATCACAACGAAAAAATTTTGTTTAATCAGTTTAAAGTAATAGTATTATAAGTTTTTATTATTAAATACGGGACTAGTTTTAAATTTATACCGGTTTTTAGAATACAAGAACTTTAAAACTGAAGGAAAAATGTGTTCCAAGCAGTAATATACATTTAGCAGAGTAAAAATCCCTGAATAAATTTCAACTTGTGGGAAAAAAATACCTTACTAACAGTTTGGATAACGAAATTTACTATTGGAAATTCTTATTCGATAAATAAATTTGCTTAAAACTTTAAATCAAAACTTTTTGAAATAGATATTGAATAAAAATTTATCACTTTGTCTTTAGTAATTTTTATTATTTATTATAAAATTGAATATTTTCTTTGGAATATGTGCAAGCGAAAAAAATATTTTTGTTTATGCAAATACTTTATTAAGCATCGATATTTGTTTGATCCTTAATAATTGTAAAAGAATATACAATTAAGTAACAAAAAAATAAAATGGACTTCTTTCAGTATTTTTTCTTTTTTTGTTATTTTTACGAATATATATATTAGTTATATTTTTCAAAAAATTAAAAAATTTAGAAGGTCATGTGTGTAATTCAAATATTGATGTAGGATATATTTCTCATTTAGATTTTTTAAAACAATTGATTTATCAAATTACCTTCATTATTTCAAACTATATTAACAATTAATTTCTAAAATATTACAAACTTTCTAGATCAAGAAAAAGTGGTCGGTTTAATTTCATCGCTTAACGCCGTAAATTTAAATTAAAAAGCTATTGATAATATATAATTTATTAATTTTTTTTATATTGATTTACAATTGAGATTATATAGTCACAATTAATAAGTTTGTTATTATTCATTTGCTTTACAGGAATGGGTTCGATGCTTTTTATATAGCAACACGTTTGATTATGCAAAAAAATATTTAATTGAATTATTATTTATTGGGACAGGTCGTAGTATGTTTAAATTTTTAAGCCAGTTTTGTAGTTTTTAAAATAAAATAACAAGAAATAGCGAAATTTGTAATATAATCTGATTTTATATTTTTTTCAATATTAACGATTGATTTTTACAAATCTTTTGCGTTAATAATAAGGAATATGATTCCAAAATATTAAAAAGTTAGTTAATTTTTAATAAAAGAAATAAAAAATATAAAAATTTAATTTTAATGTTTAAATGTAATTTTTAAAATTTATGATAATTTCTAAATTAAAGAAATAAGGCCAAAGAGCTCGAGTCCTATAATATTTAAGAAAAATATAGAATAAATTTTTAATCGGTTAAAAGAACGAAAACTCTTGGACTGAAATATCAAATCAATGATTTAGTTTTTTTATTTGAGTTACAATTTTTAAAATCATAGGTTGAAGCCTTATCCACATTGATAAAAATTGATTATATATTAATCCAGGTTCAACCGAAGACCAGAATCGACTAAATATCATGGTACAAAATTTGAAATCGGTCTGTTGAAGATAATTAAGATAGTAGAATGAAAAACACTTTATAAGAGGAAATTAAAATTAAGGCGAAATAACGAAAAAAAATCAAAATTTTTTTAAATTTAAATGTAAATTAAAAAGATATCCTAAAATAGCAAATGGAGACATTTACTAATTTGATATTTCATATTTATATTCCATCATATTTTATTAAAGACTTACTAAATAATATTTTTTAATTTTGGAAGATATGAAATTTATGATCCACATACGTTTCATGAATTTGTACTTAATCCGATAAGATAATCCATTATCTTATTGCCTCAATGACCAAGATTTTTAATTTGCATCCAACTTCAATACAGAAAATGCTAAATCCCATGATATCACGTCATGCCTTGTAGAGTTTAATTCTTGCTATTGAAATAGATTAATTATCAGATTTTGATTGGTTTATTTGATTATTTTAATCATAGAATCAAATCTATTGTTTATTCGAGATACAAGTTATACGGCGGGTTTTTTTACATAAAGTCGTATATAAATAATAGATTTTGAATAAGTTTTGAAACAAATATTACATTTTTTAATAGCTCCGTTACGACAGTAAAATTAAAGAAATAATTTTGTATAAAAGATTAAAAATTTATAAAATTACCAATAAAAATAAAGAAACTGTAGAAAAGTGAGTTACGATATTACTAGGATAATAACTATTCGTATAAATCTCATTGCATGATTAACAACAAATTATCGATCTTACCAACAATCTTTATTTGTGGCTCAAGTATGAAAAAAATTTAATGAATATTTTTTGAAAAAAAATAATCTTTTTATTTACAATAGCGGTCAAAACTAATTCAAAGCTAAAGTAAAGCAATGAATATTTTGAAATAAAATTATTCTGATGTTTTAAATAATTCCACTACATTGACACTTCAAAATTTAATGAAGGTATAGTTACAGCTTTTCTAAATACATAATTAGTAAAAATAATTGATACTCAGAATATTTCTTCTTTTATAGAAAAAATCCTTCGTACGATAAATGTTCATTTAATTCTATTTTTCTTGTACAACGGTTTAAAAATCAACTATTTAACACGAGATACGCTACTGATAAAAAAA
>LDMZ01028577.1:0-10826 GCA_001455285.1 Sphaeromyxa zaharoni | reverse complement strand
CCACAATAATCCTGACGAATGTTTGAACAACATTTTTTCGATCTTATTCTAGAAAAACCGTTAAATTATTTATTCTTCAACAGTTATAATTAATTTTTATGCTCTATTAAAGAATAGAAATTTTTTCAATCGATTATTCATCATTTGGTATTAAATAATAACACTTCCAAACATCAAATTTTGAAGAGTTACTTAAGATTTTTGAAAGATACATCTAATATAATCATTACTAGTTAAAAATATATTGGTTTTTCGAATAATGCAGGATTTGTTCTAAAATAGTTAGCAATTAATGAAAGCTGTGTGGTGCAGTCTTTCATTCTATTCCTTTGAAACATATTTTTCTTACAAAAAAATTAATTAAAGATTTTTTAACCGAACGATATCATTTCTCTCAATTTAAAAACATTTTTTTTATTTTTATAACTGAACTTGATAGAAAATAACCAAATATTAAAATATTCATTCTAACCAACATTTTTTGAAAAAAATATTAATGTAAAAATGTGATAAATTTATTTAATTTTACAGGGAATTGTTATTATTGATTTTATCATTTTTTTGAACTTTGTTTTTTATTGATGTGACTGTAATGACATGAAATATTGACAGAACGAAATGCTTTTTTAAGCTTGACCTTCATGGAAAAAGATTATTAAACGAATTGGCAACTTTGGAAATCGCAATTTGATCTGAATTTTGCGAGTTGAACGAATTTAATACAGTATAGAATTTTTGATTAACTTGAATATTTTATATTCTTCAACAACTCTAATTTAATGTTTAAATGAAAGAGTAAGGCCTTCAAAAAACACTTGGTAAATTTTAAAGCACAAAAGATGTTCGCATTTTGAGAAAAAATTGAACAGTAATATGAACGATATAGAAATACATTAAAAAAAATTTTTAAGGTTGAAACTTTTAAAATATAATTTTTATCATTTTAAGACGAAAATTTCTTGTTTTAAACTTTTAGGATAAGAGTGTTACTTTTTGAAATAAAATATATATATCTTAATTAATATTATTCAAAAAGTAGATAAAAATCGTATTATTTTAAAACTTTAATCATGTTACTCTAAGACTGTTTCAGTAATACATAAAAATTAGGTACCGAAAAAAAATTTTTAAAAAATTAGACTCATCTAATTAACTTATATAAACATGATACCTAATGAATGTAATTATGAAAATAAAACAATTTAAGGTAATGTCAATATTCTTTTAATATATTTTTTTGGAAAAAATTTTTAAAAAATTATATTTTAATTCAGAGTTTTCAACCAATTCTTATATAAAACTGAAAAAATACTTCATAATTTAAGCGTTCACAATAAGTAATTACGTATGAGTTAATAAACATGAATCCAAATATATACAAGAAATGATCCATCCTGTGAGATAACTTAATCATTCCCTCAATTCTGCAACGTGTGCATATTTTCATCATTAAAAATAACATAATTACCGCATATCTCAGATATGATAGTAATAAATAATGTACTAATAACACGATTTTCTAAAAATTTAAAATTACTAAGTTTCAGTATTCAACTAATTCAATTAAACAATTTACAAATTCTTGTATAAGAAACTTCACTTCCAAAGCCGTATAACAGTAATTACTTGAAGTTCATTTGTTCACAAAAAAATTTTTGTTATACATCTATTGGTTAAAATACTAAAAAATTATTTATATTACTTTATTCTTAAACAAAAACAATAGAATGATTAATTTTATTAACCTGCTAAATAATTTAAACCATAGACGGAGTTCCATTAATAAATTCAGTATATTTAAAACTTATTAAAAAAGAATTTTCTTGAATGTAACTGAGCATTTTCAATTTAGAAATGTACCAATTACAGAAGTTTTAGTTCATTAATTAAAATATACAATTAAGCAATATTTATCATTATTAAATCTCCCAAAGTATTATTTGAATAAAATAGAACTTTTTTCCTAATCTATCCTTTCATCTGTAACTTATCTAAAACTCTGATACAGATTCAATAATCTTCCCATCCGATTGTTGGCTATTCTGACGTGGGATTCTGTGATTTTTATTTTTTTAAAGTTTACAAACAAGGATATTAAAAATTACATATATATCAAATTTAAACTTAGTAAAAAAAATGAGATTAATCAGCTATTCACCTATGAGTTTGAAAGCAATAAAAATTTGAGGTAGTAATTGCGAACCTTAATTTTAAATCTGGATTACAAATACTCATTTTACAAAATATATTATATACTGATAATGACAAAATCATAAGATTTATTAATTTATTCACAGTTTCTGAGAAAAAGAAGAAAAAAATATTTATCAACCATTCAAATAAAAATTTATCGCTTTTATTGAATACCTGTAAATCTGTACGAAAGTATATCTTCATTTATTGAAATTTCATTAGTGTCGACACAACTATCTAAAATATAATTAAGATCCTTTATAGAATACCAAGAGAAACAATTTCAAAGTAAATATACTATTATATCTCACCTAATATTTCTGATAAAATAGAATTTTCTTTGTCTAAACTGGATTTTTCTTTTAGTTTGCTAAAAAGGTGTGAATTTTTGTCATACAAAGCAACTCATTGATTATCATGTTCAGTGTGAGTATCAATTCATAAGGTTCTACGGCAGGAAATTTGTCTTCAATTTTGAAATATATCTTTCCTATCCAAAATCCTTAAATTTATGATGTGAATATATAAAAGTTACTATAAATGAAATAAACAAGTTTAATTTTTTTAAATTTAAAATATATTGTTACCATAATGTTCTGCGCTATGTTTTGTAATACTGATAATATTTCGCATTGTTTTTATACCTATAATATTATAATAATTAAAATTATATCATACTGCTCTCACAAAAAAATCCGAAACTTTCCCAAAGATTGTGTAGGAACAAGATTTCAAAACATGGACGATCTTTTGCATTAAAAAATAATTAAAAATTACCATTCATCAATGGATAAAAAACACCATAAACAACGTATTCTATAATTTCAGGAAATTCTTTTAGGTTCTGAAATTTGGGATAAGGAAGGTTTTTTCTATAAATCGCAGAAGATTGTTTTAAATAAATGCATGCAACACGGATATACAAATATTCATCTTCTTTGAAACGTTTAGGAATTTCGAAATGAAATTCATTTTCCAGCATGTTGTAAAGAATAGCCTAAAAAATAATTTATAGTTGAAATAAAAATTTATATAATTTAAAAGCGGCTATACATGAGAAAAGTTCTTTCTATTGCCTTGACATATAAAATCAATTCTTAAAAATGTTTTAATACCATTAACCTCTTTTCACAAATATATATATATATATATATATATATATATATNAAAAAAACAAGAAAACAGAACATTAGGATTTACACTTGTATTGATGCATTGAGAAAACAATTAATTTTTTAGAAAAAAATTTCATCAGTATTTGTTACATTGAAAATTGTTGATACTTATTTGAATAATAAATTTCAAAACTTGAAAAAAAGTAATTTTGTACGATAAAACTTGTATTGGTTCTTTTAAGTTATTTACGTTAAACTTGCAATTTTATTAACAGCTTAATATTGATTAAAAATAATCTTTCCATTAATTGCAATATCTGGAGAAATTTAATAAAAATAACAAAAGAATATACAAACACAATGAAGTAGGTTGCAAACTACTAAGAATTTATGTATTAACTATATAAAAAATAAATAACCATTAGAAGAATGAGGATTTAAAGTATTTAATAATATACAAACAATTGATGATGTTTAATCTTCTTCTAAATACATCACTCTTTCAGAGCATATTAATAATCTAATATTTAATTTTGACAAAATGGTTATGGTACCAATCTACGATTGATTCCTTAAATCTAACAGGTTTGTCCGGTAGATATGATACATGTTAAATTCTTAGAGAAAAATATTTGCATGTTTAAGTTCGGTTAAAAATTATTTTACAACTAGTTATTTTTATTAAAAATATTATAAATCAGTAGTTTAATAACTTTTTCGGTTATGTATAATGATTCATTGATTAAAAAACTGAATTATTACTATTTCTTGAAAAGATGTAAATTATATAGAAAATATTTTAATAGATAACTTGAAATCTGCAGATCGAACATTGATGTAATTCATTATATTCTATTACGCGTGGAAAAATTAAGACCTGTGATTCTTAACTATTTTCATATCTGCTGTGTTTTAATAATAGCATTAAAAAAACAGATGAGTTACACTAAAAACACTATTATGATTGAGATTTATATTTTCTATGAATTCTACTTAGTTCAATGACATTCGTTATCGTTTTCATAAATACTCCAAAATCTATAGAAACTTAGCTGTAAGACACCTATCTAAGTAATACCGAAAAATCCATCAATCAATACCACGAATATAAATGAATAAAAAATCGAACTTTTGATGCATCTAATGGTCATAGAAAAGTTTGAAGTAATTTTTCTCTTATTTAAAAAGCAATTTTGATTGATAGTTAGATTGAAAAATATTATTTAAATAAAAATAAAATGAAGATCACTTCTTATTTTAATGTTTTTTAAGCTTGAATTTCTATTTATTCATCTAATCCATGTTTGAAGCATGAAAATATGTGTTCTACTCTATAAATAGGTTTCGCGGAATCGAGTTCATCATATACAGAATTCAACAGAACTTATTTTGTTGTTAAAATCTGTTTTTTCAATTTTCTCAAAATAAAGATTTAAATAATCATTATCTTTTTACATCTGACAGACACATATTTGTCAACCCAGATCCAATCTATCTTGATCCATTTATAATATTGACTATAATCTGTTAATTACGGGCCGATTGATGTTAATTCGTAGCGAATAATATCTTTGTTTACTTCGGTATGATAGAGTGATTTTATTACATTAAAAATATTATGGGTTTGATCGGTTCATATAATTTAAATTTATTGTAAGTAATTAACAATTGCTGTCAAATTTTACTTTACAGTCTCCGTACATTTGATAATATTTTTTGACAATTTTATTTAACTATATTTAAATTAATTGTAAAGATAACTTAAAAAATTAATTCTGTAACCTAGATAGTGCTGTTAGAGACTAAATTGTTACAACCTTTTATATAGAAATTTTGATTTGTAAGTTATAATATTTTGTGTCATTTGAATAATTCCTTAAATAATATTCTAGAAAGTTACATACAAAAAAATTTTAAAAAAAGCCTTGGCAGAGAAACTGCTTTATTTTTATTATTAACAATCATTTATCAATATTACCAAAGTTGTAGTAATATTCTGGAATTAAAGAATTAAAAATGTATAATTTAAATGAAAACCAAATTAGGTAAATATTTGTATTTACCTTATATTAAATTAATTCTATTCTTTCGTTATAATTAAGTAACTGACTCTTTATTTTGGTTAGTAGGAAGATCGAAATAAGCTAAAATATTCCAAATATAACTTGTTGCTTAATTTCCTTTTTTACTGGTTTAGAAACTTTAAAAAATATTTAAATGATAGTATATTAAATAAAATTTTGAATATAATACTATCTATGCGACCAAAAGAGATGTTGTTATTCATTGTACTATATACAGATGTTACATATATTACTCAATCTATTAATCCAAGCGAGCCATCAAATGCTTTATTATACCAAGGAACGTGTCAACAGAGTTTGATAAAGTATTTGATTGTCAATATAAATTTCAAAATTTCACAGTAGATACTTAGACTGAGAAAGGATATTTAAAGTAAAATAATTATTAAAATACAATAGGTGACATGATGTATGCAGCTTATTTTCGCATTCTTAGATATTCACTGTTAATTAAATTGAAATTCGTTTTAAAAAAATAAACGGATTGA
Source organism: Sphaeromyxa zaharoni (assembly GCA_001455285.1). Taxonomy (NCBI): domain Eukaryota; kingdom Metazoa; phylum Cnidaria; class Myxozoa; order Bivalvulida; family Sphaeromyxidae; genus Sphaeromyxa; species Sphaeromyxa zaharoni. Next base: position 4,946 of record LDMZ01028577.1, on the reverse strand, counting down.
AGATATGCTGTCATAGATTAATATAAATATTTTTATTAAGCAACTCGTACACAAAGAACGAAAAATCTATTAAAATTACAACGGCGAAAGGTTGTCTGATGAAAAAAATATGTTTTTCTAAATTAGCAGAGAAGAAAACCTTTATTTAAATAAAAGATATAATAAAAACGAAAGAATTAACATAATTAGTTAATATATATAAAAATGAATGTTATTGTAATAAATAAATTTCTAACATTAATTTTATATAAAATTATTTTACAAAAACTTTTGTGGAAAATATTTTTTTATTGATATATAAATCTTAAATTAATAAAATCAATTAAAGAACTGAGAATCGAACAACCTATATTGAAAAGGTTCAAGGAATATTGCACTGATTTATTAAAATTTATTTTTTTTCATAATGAAAAATTTTTACAACAAAATTTTATACATAGGTGCAATAACACAATTGGAAACATAAAAAGTTGCCAGGATGGAAATGACGTTTCAAATGTTGATGGGATTTACATTAATTTATCCCATTTGATTAAACGTACTTAAGAATTGCTGTTAGTGACTGAAATAGACGTTTATGTAAACAATATATTGAGTGCAAAAGTCATTACTGATTGGATTTTGAAGATAGATATCGCTATAATTGATGAATTCCCGCATCTAGAAGTAATATCGAAAATCATATAAGAAGCAACGAGTATAAATAAATCAATATTAAAATCAAAAATATATTTTAGAAATTTTGTTACCAAAATCTCTATAAATAATCTTGTCTAGTAAGTTATTACTGAGTTGAGATAATTGTGAAAACTAGAAAACAATACCTAAATTCAAAACCATCTAGAAGTTTGAATATTATAGTAAATCTAACTCGATTTTTGGTGGCAAAATATTCAAAATATGCCTGTTAATTATTAGATAGTTTTATGACATTCATAATATTTATTACAGCTTAATGATCCTCCTCCGTTAGGCATAAAAAGACCATTTTATGTTATTGTGCTTTTTGCGCGGAAATTTCCCAAAAATAAAACCACTTCTTTTAATACCAAATTTTATGACAGCAGTGGTCAACATATCTTTATCCAAGACAAAAAACTTATTGCCTTCATTTTTGCTGTTCTCGTAACGTTATATACAGAGTGAAATAGAAAATTTGCGATGTAGTATTGGGACAATATTTGTTTTTCAGTTAGCTATTTGATTTATCTTAGATATTTTCTTATCCTTTCCGAACATAACAAAGTTTTTAATTTAACAAAAGCATCCAAGAATTTTTTTTTCTTTAATTATTTACTTTTATAACAGCTTTATATTTTAAAATAACATTTTACCCAATTGGTGAGCCGAAAAATGTCCGATCTCATTAAGAAACCAAAATTAATAGCCAAAAAAAGATTCTTCTTGTATTAATAACCATGTAGAATGTGGATGCAATAGTTTTTCAACTTTAATTGTTCCTACCATCCCAATATTTTTATATTTTCCCAAAAGTTAGTTAGATAAATAAACGAGCCAAAACTAGCCCAAATTTAAATTTTAAACCCAAAAAATATCCACACAGAGTCCTCACGAGTTAAAAAAATAAAGCTTAGGACCTGAAAAATTTACTATCCATTTATTCATCGAAAATAGTTTCAGTTTAGCACATAGAATTCGTTTATAAGAATTAAATAAAAACATTACATATTCTCTAATAACTAAAAGTTTTTTTCTCATTCGAAAAAATCAATTTACTTAAAAATGTATTATTAGCTATTCATATCAATTATTAAATAAAAGTTAATTAATAGATACAGTTGCTTTCTGATATTTATATCATGATATTGCATAAATCAAAATATTTTCAAACGTTGGTCTCTTTAATTATAATATAAATAAAGGGGGAGAAATATTATCAGAGATATTTATAGTTCTCAATTTTTTTTAATCACTGAACATCTAAAATAATAATAAAAAATGTTACATAATGCTAATTATTTTATTCGTCTGGATATAAAAAAGTATATTCTATCCAATTTATTTACAAATAATTAGTCCAGATACAATAAAAATATGATCTTATGACTTTAGGAATAATCAATAATAATATTACATACAAATAAGAAAAGGATAACTCAATTCATAGAACCAAAAAAACCTTAATATATTATTCGAAAGGATATAATCGTTAAAAATCCAGCTTAAGAATGACAAAGATCTTTTAACGTATATTTATCCATATCACGAGTCGTAGTAACAAAAATCAATACACCAAAAAAACATCGAAAAATACAACAATGTTTAATATAGTACTATTTTAGTATAACTAATTCAGATTGGTGTATGTGAACTGTGGAACTACGGAACTTGTATGTAACTTTGATATATAGATACAATCATTCTTCTGAGTACCATAATTTTATACAAATTTTGAAAAAGAACTTTCATTGAATCAATCTAGGGCCTTATAACAGTAGCATTCGAAAACAACATCCACTAAAACGCGATGGGAAAGTTAAATTTTGTTGTTACAATCAAGCGATATCATTAAGTTTTCGAAAGTTAATTAATGCTAAAAACTTACACTAAAAAAACTGGGCTGGAATAATGTGTATTAATCATATATATAAAACATAAATCGGTCATGGATATGTTCCATTCTTAATATATATATTTAGAACTATTATCAAAACATAAAATTAATAACCAAAATTGTATCTAGTGTGTTTTTTAAATAAAAAAGTATAATATGTTTAGAATAGTAATTTAAATTTTATATATAATAAAATTTATAAATGTTATTCCAAGACAAACAAAGGTATTTAAAAACTTCGATTCTTGCATAAAATGGTTTTAGAAGCTTAGAATCATCGAAAAAATCTAGATTACAAAGGATTATTTTTCACTTTTTGAACTTCAAATGATGCAAAAAAATTATTCGACATTGCGTTAAATGCTGACTTTAATAATAAAATTTAAAAAAATTTACCTAATCAATTTAGAGATTTATTTCAGTTTTACTTATGATTTGATAGAAAATATTCTTTGAAGTAAGGTAATTGGAATGAAGATAGGAAAAAATTTTACACATTACTAACATTTTTCCAATGCTAGCTAATCAAAAAGCACTAAACTACAAAATATTGATTAGATCGATGGATTTATTCAAAGAATCGAATTGATCCGTATCGTAACACTACTTTTAGTATTATATTTCTATGGAATAAAAATCTGATATAACATATAAAAATATTTTTGAACAGAAAAAAATAAATAAAAAATTTAAATGGAAAGTAAGCCAAAAATGACCTTGAGTTTTTTGGTTTTCCTAAATATAAGAAAAAATTCATAATGATTCAGTTTTCACTTGTCAGTTTCAATAGAAATCTGTTTTTTAATTAATGAAAGGTATCTATATTTTCTGAAAGCATATGAAATTTGAAAAATAACTTAAACCCATTTCTTCGAGCTTTGGTTTATAAAAATAATTTTATACGCTCATTCAAATAATATAAATTTAGAAAAGAAAAAATTATTTTGAAACTTTTATTGCTCATCATCGATCTCAGTAAAATTTTTCAAACATCCAGAACTTGAAGTATTTCGGCGTATAGATTCTGCAAGAATTTTTAAATAGTATCCAAAAATTTCCATGGAATATAGCAATTTCTGGGGTTTTTCTCACTTCCTGTTACGTGTTAAAAGAACGAGCTAAGAATAATTTTTAAAGAATTATGCACAAAACAAAGATTCTGTAAAGGGTTACTAAGGCATTGAAAGTTATTTTCGAATCCTTAGATATAGAGTATAGACACAATTACGATTTTTATTAAGCCAGAAAGCATAAAAATCGATTCCCCATACCACTCTCCTAGCTCTGAATGAAAAACCTCAAGAAACCATTAAAAAATTTCAATCTGCTTCTCTTAACTGGCAATAATAAGGGCACGAATAAATTAGTGTGAAATCATTGGTATTTCAGTAGTGTTCATTAATATTAATCCTGCAAAAATTTAGATACACAAGTTTAGTAAATAAGAATGAAGGTTACTTCCGGTGAATACATATCATCAAAGCATCCATTTCACGGATAATAAGTATTTATTGTTATCATAATGGGCGACCTAATCATGTAAGCTCTTATTCTCTAATGGTCACATCAAACAGTTGTATAGAACTTATAATTGTCAGGTAGATCGCGGGAAAAACAATTATTTTTCGACATTTTAGCTAAACCTTTAAGTTTTGACCTTTATAAAACTATATAAAAATAGAAATTTTTTGCCTATATAAAAGTCAGGCAGAAACTCATATACTAAATAATTATTCAAATGGAATGAAATGTAACTTTTCAACTTATGAATGATCCATGAAAATGAAAAAATATGTGCATTAGCAAAATTAAGAGCTACAGTAGTCATATAGTTACTTGTGACGAACCATGTATTTTTTAATAATTCAAATAACATATATTGAGAAAATAAATTTAAAAAAATTATACCATCATCAGAGTTCCTAATTTTATCAAAAACAATATGAAAGTGGTTAAAGAGATCGGTGGTCAGTGTGGGCATTTACGGTCAATTTCTTGTAGCCAGTTATACTTCAAGTCCAATCGATTATAAATAAAGAACCTAAAACCAGTATTATAGGATATATTAAAATTTTAATTGATAGGATTGATATTCAGAGATGATGGATACCATTGTTACCAAGAAATGAACGAAAACGCATTCTTTAATTAATTCTATCAACATGATAGTTAAATTATGTTGAAATGAAGAGTGTCGCAATGTCATTTTTATCTAAAGCAACAGCCATGAATGGGGAATGTTGTTAATACAATAATTCATGAGCCTTTTAAACCCTAATCAAATAATAACAAGTTATAATTCCGGGTGGGTCATTGTGCACGGTAAAATACTTACGTAGTAGCTTATATTCAGGCTGTAACCTTTTTTTTT
>LDMZ01028573.1:0-11884 GCA_001455285.1 Sphaeromyxa zaharoni | reverse complement strand
TGTCAATCGAAAAGCTTAAAATAGAACAGAGAATAAGAAAATATTGATTAACCATTACTTGTAACCCAAAACAAAATAAAGGTTGTATATGGACTCTGAATGATGTTGGTGTTTAAAAATATGGTTTCGACGATAGTTATTGTTACAAACACGCTTGGCTAGAAATATCATAGTATACAATAAGTTACCGCTTACGGTATATATAAACAGTATTATATTAAACTACATGAAAATAAAAAATTTCATATAGACTCTTTTTTTAATATTTCAAATCATTTGTAGTTTCTAAAATACAAACTTTTTCATATTCGCTAGAGCATAATCCATCAAATAAACAAAATTAATTCTTTAATGTTTCAATAAAATTTATAAAATATTTTTTAAACATTTTGGTTATATAATTCCAAATAAAAATACCATATTTTTATCATGTATGAACATGTTTCTCTCATTGATGGAATTATTATAAATTTTTTTACTTAGTGTAAACGGAATGTTAAGAAATACTACAAATAAAAATATAATTATTTATTGATAAGTATGATTCAATTTTAGGTTAATATATGTTTTAATTAGTTTTAAGTTAATTTATAAAAAAAATTATCTTGGTAAAATATATTTTAAAGAGTGAACATCATGTTGTGAGCAAAACGATGTAAATTAACAAGAAATTTTATCCCTTAAATATAACCTGAAGTAGCTATCTGATCTTATACGAAACTCTTAAAAATCAGGTGTTATTTTTGTATAAACTAAATAATTAGAAACAATTCCCATATTAAATAGATTCTAATTCTGGCTTAGAATAACATAATTAATATTCGAAATATAAAATTGTTTATCATTAAAAAATAGCCTTGAAAGATAGCTTTATTTTCTCTCACTTTGTATAATCGGCTGAATTTACTGAAAAATTTGACCATTTATCAATAATTATATTCTAATAACACAAAAAATTTTGAACAAATTCAATATTATCGGAACTAAAGAATAATAGAATAAAAAAATAATGTTTAAGAATTTATGCAACTATCGCTATAATATTAGCCAAAGTATTGATTTATTTCCTTTTTTGTGTACAAAGTAAATAAATAATGATTTAAGCATACTTAAGTACATAACGAATAACGGATGACCAAAGATTAGTGGAGATTACTGTACTCAAGTGATGCCTCTACTTTAAAATTCTTAGTACAAAATATTTTATTTCAAATAGATAAATAATTTCTAAATAGACATTTTGTTCTAAAATTCTATCATTTACTATTTAACATTTAAATGATTCTACTCTAAATTAAACATTTAATAATCAATTATTTTTAATAAATAATGATTTTCCTTATAAAAATGTCACATTTATTTTTATAAATTAACTATTCTGCTAAAAGTATTGTAATGAACAGAAATATTATACATAAAGCTAACTATTAATTAATATATACGTCGTTAAAGATGCGCACATATTTTTCCTTTTAATAATTTTAAATAACAGAACTTAAAAATTAGAATACAAACGATTGTGATTTATGATTATGATACTCTTTGACAGAATCTAAAATTATTTCCCACCATAAGTTTGTTTATCAAATTTCTTTAACATTTTACAGATTTGTTAGAAGATATATTAATAAAGGTTATATATTTTGTTCCTTAACTCACAGAATTAAAATCTAGTAATGCCAAATTCAAAATATTAATTCACTTTAAAAAATCCGAATGTCGAATTAGTTCCAATTTGCAACGTCAGAGTTACATAATTAAAAAAATATTATTTCTATGCTACAATAAAAATGATTTTTTTGTTTGATACTCTTTTTAACTTATTTTTTAAGTAAAATATAAGTTGTTTAATTTATGAACTTTCATTCTCTAGATGAACCTCAAGACCTTCAGGAAAAACATCCTTCTAAAAAGCTATACAAAATATTAACATTTATTACAATATTCATTGTTTTATAAAGTTTCAATAACTTCAACTTCCTAAGGAAAATGAAATCATGAGTTGATTCTCCAGGTTTTTCAGTTATTGTTCTATCTGAGCAATTAGAAATATCTAGATCCCATGTTATATTAATTTTTGATTTACCTTCGCTTTCCTGATTACCTACAACTGTTTTGTTAATTATTACATTTTCTAGAGAAATATGTACACTTTGCGGTAAGCTATGTTTGTTATCATTCTGAAATCTTTTTTAGACCTGCTTTTCTTTTTGCCTATGGAAACCTTGTCTATGTCATATTTATCTCTCCCAACTCCGTTCAAATAAGTCTTCTAATAAATTCTAAAATAGTAAACGATTATAATACTTCAAGCATTTCACGTCGTTTACGTTCCAACATGTACATTTTATTAATATTCTTGTACTTTTCCTTGTATCTTTCGCATTCTACAATTTTTTTTGCTAACAGTGACATAATTTCATCATTATCCATGCTCTTAAATAATTCTTCAACATTTTTCTAAATTTAATATACGAGGGTTTTACATAAAAATTGATATAGGTAAAGAATCTAATTAATTAAAAAATTAATAATTGCTCTTTTAGGTTTTTATATTTATTAGAAACAGAAATATACAGAAAATGAAATTTTTTTCTGTCCAACTAAATTTTGTTCTTTACCAATAACTGATTGAACCTTATGGAAAAATCTTTTTTATCAAATCTATTCCAAAACCATACCGTAATGGTAAAATGAATTTTCAACCAATAGAAAGTTTAATCTGCCTCATGAATTAATTAATAGTTTTGATACAATAATTATGTTAGTTCACTATTCAATCGAAAATCTTATTTTCATACTAATGATTATTGCTTGATTAGCTAGTATATCCACCAAAATTTTTAATTCTTATTTGACACCATTTTAAGTAATTTTAACATGATAAAAATATTTGTTATTTAAAAGTTACTTCGCTTAAATCCTCAGCAGTTAAATTTTTGTATTCTTGACAATTAAATGAAGTATTTTAGTAAATACCTCTTGAAACTGGCTTTGAAATTACAGTATTCAATTCATACGATTTGTCAAAAGCTTGATTAATGTTCCGAACAATATAGAGTGCAGAAATCTTTTAAAAAAATAACAAAAAACATATGCTAAACATTTGTTTGTGCCCTAAAAACTATACAAAAGAAATCTCCTCCTTTTTTATGAATAAAAGAAAATGTTTGAAGGTCTAGATTGTCATAAAATGCGTAGTGTATTCTAAATTTTATCAATAAAAGTATAATTCAAAATACTCGGATATTTTGATTTCATCAATAGAAAGAGCAGTCAAATTGTTGGAGCCATCCTAACATTTTAGTAGGGATTAAATAGAATTAACTTTTTTGTCTACTAGATTTATACCAATTTTTCTATAATTGATTGAAACTGTAACTGGAATTCTCCCAACTCTCCTTTCTTTGAATTGTTTCTAATTAAAATTCTAGTTTGGAAAATATTTTTCAACTTTAATAATTCTGGTATAAAGTATTATGTCTATTTTAGACGAAATCCCTTGAATTCTGGACTTACCGATTATCTTCACTTATAAAATTTTTTTAAGCTTATAAAATACATCGCAGTAATGTTTTATTCCGTAAATTATCTCACTTTTCGATACAACATGTAAATTTATATCCTCTATTTGATCTAATTTCGAGAAGTTCGAGGTATTTTTCGTGCTAATAAATATTCAAACATTTCTTCAACGTTTAGGCAAATAATATATAAAAGTAATCTTACCCCATACAGGAAGACAAAAAATTAAAAAAAGATGGTCTTTTAGCATATTCTGCAATTCTTTGCTTAGCAGGTGAGTACATAATGCATAAGCTATTTTAAGAATTAATAGTGGTCGGTAAGCGTTTAAATACGTCACTACATTTTGTAAGATTATGATTACGCCTAATAATTAAATTTACATTTTAATTATAATTATAAATTCTGTTTACATAGATTCTGTCCTGTCTGTCGTACCTCCAGTGATATTGTCAGAAGATTTATGAACTGATCTTATGGCACTTAAAGCACCGGTATTGCTTCTTTTGGTTAAAATTCCCGTTTCCTTTGATACTTGCTGTTCCTACATAATTTTTTAATATAAGTAAACAAATAAAAGATAATTATATTTAATTATAGTTTTAAATAAGTTTGTTTTAGATTTACGAGTATTAATGGAAACTAAGAGCACTTTAGATGAACAAATTATAGAAAATTAGTAACAAAGATGACGTTTCCACTTTTTGATTGTCAGATTGATTTTAAATTAATGTTTTTTCACTTACAAAATAGAACTGTAATAGGAGGATCCTTCTTGTTGCTTTAGAACTTTTATCAGGTCAAAAGAGTTTTAAATCGTCGGAAAAAAATAGATCATTTTAATATCACGGATTAAAAATATATAATTACTGACGCATAATGCCACTTGCAAAATTTAACACCTTATACCTTCAACTATTTTAAAGTAATATTAAATATGGCATCGAATAATTCTAATTAATACTTTAAAACTTATCTTTTTATCCACAAAATTCTAGAACTTCTTTAACGAGAGATATTATACGTTGGATGCTTTATCCAACCCTACCGTGAACTCCTGGTTGAAATATACCAAATTATAGGATATTAAAAATATTGATTTTATTGTAAATATAAAAAATTTTGGTTTTTTTCGATATCAAATCGAAAAATTAGTTAAATGATTTTTTAAAGCAATATTTTTTAATTCAGTATTTGTGAAATGCCTTAGTTAACGCAACACAATCCATTTTTTTAAATTTGGGCTGAAGAGCTCTCAAAAAGAAAGTTAAGCAGTAATTCTGAAATATAACTTACCTTTCGTATTATGTTACCTTTTCCTTTGGCTGATAAATACCTTAAGTACAAGAGTTTAGCCACATATATTTTTGAAACTGACATGATACTTGAGTCTTCAATCATGACATAAACTTCATATAATAATTACCTAACTTTTGCCATAAAGTTAATGATTTACTTATTTGCTGCAACCTAAGTTCGGGCCAGGTATACTTACAAAGTTCTTTTATATCATAGTCGTTAAATAATGAATTATCTAAACCATATTTATCAAAAATTACATCGATATACTATTGAAAGTTCTGAGTTGAAGACATGTTCTCATCAAATTGAATGTTATTTCAGAATAATTGACGAGATTATTCCTATATACAGGGCAATTAACACATATTAGCTTCTTAAAAAAATAAAGAAAAAAATATAAAGTACCCTATAAGCCAAATCTTGAGAACAATAATGCCCAAAACCAAAGGGAGGATCCATTTTCCTTAGTGCCTTTAGTACCTCAGTATGGTGAACTAAATCTCTAATTGCAATTTAAAATTAATTTTATATTTATATACGTTCCAGTATAGTCCAGTTCGGAAAGAATATTTGCAAACATATCTATATCCGACGGTCTAGCTTCATTTCCAACATTCGAAACGTTTTCAGTACATTGAACAGCAACAGAAACAAACAAATTAGACAGCTAAAATAATCAAAATCTCTTACTGATATATTTCTCACCAAGATATTTACAATAAATAGGAACGAAACGAAGTACGCATAAGAAAAGACATTCGAACAATGTGTGCCAGGTATTTTACAATCAGTGGATTTCGCTATAGTCATCATTACGCCTAGCCAATCATCCCCAATCAAAACTCTTGAAAAATAATTAAAAAAATTCTTGTTACTGTAAAAATTACTTATAAAGTGTCAATGAAGCGGTCCCAAAGTTTTCGAAGTTTATATACAGATTAATAGATCCAGTAAAGCTTGTATTAATTGATGAGAAAAACTAATTCAAAGTTCATTATATATAGAAAAAAAACAATCATTCCAATTATCGCATACGTGTAGAAGAACAAAAATATCAATAAAATTATCCATAATAGTTTCTACTTGCAGTTATAAAATTTAATGTTGTTATACCTTCAACATCAAAACTAAAATGTCATTTATTCTTTTAAATGTTTTTATTTTTTGTAAGTACCGCAAAACATGAAAAAATCTCAAAACAATAACAACACCATAGTCAAAAATTATAGCAAGTGGATAAAAATACTAAAATTATTACCAAAACAAGTTTTTTGTTACAATTAATAGAATTGTTCCAACCCTTCCTAAGATCAGAAACAGATCTATTATATTCCATATGCTTTTGAAAAAAACCTTCATAATTATTAAGAAATGCTAAAAATACCTACCTTATTGTATGCAACAAGTTTTATTAACAATTCAATGAAAAATAGCCCAGAAAATATGGTTTTTGCAAATAAGATATATCCAATGTATTCAATTGGAATAGTTGACCACTATAATAAGTTAATATGTATATCATAAAAAATGCTTTTTTAATATGAATCTTAATTATAAAAATTAAAATTATAGATTAAGATTGAATGTAAACTAAAAAAAAGTTTTTTACTATTTCTATGAAGCTATGTTAATATAATTTAAATTAAACTAACTTTATAAAGTAAACTTTGAATTTTTAATGATAAATTCATTAGTGATTACTTACCGTTGATATTTTACTGGGATATAGAATACTCCTAATACAAAAATAAATCTGAAACAATAATTTTGTAGTTCTGGTGATTAACCGAGAGGTGTATCATTTTATTATTTCATATAAACCACAATAATAATTAAAAAAGAAAGCAGATTTTCTAACAAAGCTTAATATACGGTAAAGCATGAAAAATCTTGCTATACTATCATTAATTAACACTCTTTGAGTCACCAGTGAAAATTATACGAGAAAGCTAATTAATTTTTTTGAATAAAATACAATAAATAGATAAGCCTATTTCGAAAAAATTCTTTCCTTGGTTTTCCATAATTTTGGAATCCCTGAAACTGCCGTTTAGAGATGATTTAAATTGATTTGATATTGAGTAGGTAAAATTTATTATGTAGTACGTAACATCCTCTATTTTAGCATATTTTATAAATAAAATTATTGAAATGTCTACCTATGTTAAAATAAACAACTATTATAAAGGGGTTTAATTTTACCTCGGTTTTATTCATAGAAAATATTTTTAATTCCTAAAGTCTTTTATGAAAATGTATTATAATATTAAAATTATATTGTTCTTTGAGTTTGTATTCAATTAGAGAACGGATGTGAACTTTTGATTGAAATATATTTTATAATTTATCATATGCAAAAAATTTCTTGTTTTATTTTCTGTTGGCATAGTATTTATTTACCTTAAAAAATAGTTTTACTCCCTATTTAGAATCTCCATATTTAGTTTCTTAGTTTTAATATTTAAAGAGTTTTCTTTCTTATTTGGATAACGTTTAATAAGCAGAAAGCGAGGGACTATCTAAGTCAAAACTTTTTCGACAGTATTCAGAAATTTTGTAATTTAAAGCTGTTAATTAAATAACTTTGTAAATTTTTTACAATCTCGAAATATGGCTTCAGAAAATATATTCAAAAAACCTTGCCTTTAATTAAAAACTTAAGCAATAACTAAATCCCGAATGCGTCTCAGGCAACAGAAGATATTCATTCTTTATAGAAAGATGAAAAACTAATAACAATTTTTAATTATATTAATGAAATAATTTTGTTATATTTACGATAAAAGCATGTTTAGTTCTTTTCATATAAATATTTGAGAAAAATTGGACAGTTCAAACATATCTAATTAAAATAAAAGCATAATTTTTTCTGTTAATTTTTTAATCAAATAATATACCAATATTCCATATAGACATGTATTCAGTGTAATTAGAACAAGTGTAATGAATTGGAAAATGTTAGAATTTGCCATACGCCAAAAATACGTTACACATGTTACCGGGTAGATAGGTCTATGTACTCGTTTCATATCACTAGTAATTGCCTTTATTAAACAATCTTTCTAAAAAAATTAGAGAATCAAACAGAGAAAGACTTCATTTCTTGTAAGACCAACATTATCCAACCTTGTTTTATCTCTTACTTGAACAACAATAAAGGCAGCAAAAAGTTTTAAAATAAAATTGTTTGTTATTAAAACAAAAAATATATAGAAAAATCCCAATAATTTTGGATATTTATAAGCAGAAACAAGGCTTGGATTTGTGTCGTCGGTGGAAAAATAAACAAGACTAAGATATATAAAAAAAAATTCAAGATTAAGTAACTTTGCCCAAAGTTCATTGCCAAGACTCGCAGTAAGAGAAATTAAGGATTCAAAAATGTCATCAAACCCTATGGACAAATACTGCCAACTTTTTTGAGAATTCTTTTTCAACAATTAAATATCAAAAGAATAATTTTACTATAATTGTTGCAACATTGGCAGGATTATATGCAATTACACTTCCATAGCTAAAAAGAATATTGGAGTGATCGTATTTATATACTAGCAGTACTTTTTATCAAACTCATTCGTATTACAATAGTAAAACCTACCCTATGTGATAAGTAATAAAAAAACTAAAAAATGAATTACTCGGAACAATCTAAGACCAATACAAGAAAAGGGGATCAACATCATCACTATGTTAAGGCTTGTCCATGTTAAGTCAGGAAATGCATTTAAGATTGACATGACCATTGACTTTTTTAATTATAAAAACTAAGAATAAATATAACATTATAGCTATCAAAACGCATTCCAACTTTAAATAAACGCAGAATTCTGAGCGTTCTTAATGATCTAAGAACTTGAGTATATATAGATGTGTCATTGATAATTCTTCAAGAAATCATACTATATAAAGTTTTAATAACAAAACTACAATAAGATCAGTTGCATTTATTAAAATTAGCAGAAAATCCAGAATATTTGGAATTTTTCGCAAATAGGACTTTTTGTGAAGTAGAAACCCTTGTGATATAATCTTTTTTATTAATTAAGTTAGGCATAAACTAACCTTAATGATCATTTCAAGTACAAAAAAGGAAAAGAAAATTATATCTATATAAAATATATACTAAAGAGAATCACGTAAATAAAAAAGCTAAACTGTGTTTATTTCTGCGAAAGGATTTTTATAATTAGATATTGCTATTGACCCCAGACTTAAAATTATCAACAAAACGATCAAAAAATCAAAATAAACGGACTGAGTAATTTTGTAACAAATTATTCGGAATCTAAAAAATGATGAAAAAGTGTAATAAGATCTTAACTTGTTTTCATTAGAAAAAATAAAAAGTGATGAATCAGCGTTTAAGGGACTTCTATCAAGCCCAGGAAGTGTGATCAGTTCTTCAATCCAATTTATGATGACCTTGAATTTAAAGCCTAATTTATTATTGAGGACATTAAAAAACTCATTACCAGAAAACTGAACATCTTGATCTGGAGGTGTCGTGCCTTTGTATTTCGGAATTCTTTCCTATATGAAAATATGCAAATAGCGTAACCATCGCAAAACAATCTTTTTCCAGTTAACTTGATCAGTTTCAACATTATATGAAACTTGTTTTTTCTTCATTTTTTGTTTGACGAGTTGTGCACAGTCTGAAATTGCAGCAATGTTCATCACATTAAACACAACTTTTACAATTAAATGATTATCAAAATGACTGAACGCTTTCCCAGAATTACAAGAATGATGAAAATAGTCCCGATCGCAGACAAATTAAAAAGCTTAATGGTATCATATACAACCCATTTCCATTCAACACCCATAAATGTCTATGTTTAGTGAATACTTAAATAATTCTTACTTGAAATATTGGAAAGACACTATCAAGAAGGGTATTGAAATGAGATGCATATATGTTTTCAATTCCTAGAACCCTAGTTGTATAGTTAGCACCAATATTTAATTCATTAAAGAATAAATCTCAAAATATTGTAATAAAACACTTTTCATTAAACATGTTATTAAAGTAAAAGATTGATTTTATATGTTAAATTAATTATTTTGTGCTAGTTGGAAGGTATCATTTAATAAATATCTCTCTCATTAGTGTATTTATAAAATTTATGCAGTAAAAAGAATAGATACGTTGTTAAAAAGTAAAAATAACAACGTATTTTTTAATCTTTTATAAATATATATAAATTTGAGTAAAATAATAGCCTGAACTAATGTCCCTAATGTATCCAGTGCTAAAAAACCATAGATTAAATTAATTTTTTTCAAAAGGTTTTATAAAATATAATGAATTTTTCGTATTCGATTAAAAAAGTGTTTTGATTCGACTTTTGGTACCTATAATATTTTTAAATGAAATTTTTAGGTTTGGGCTACCTTTATTTGACTATATGAAAAGGCAATTTTAGAATATTCCTAAGGTTCAAACTGCAAAGAAAATTGAATTTTTATATATATTTTTGTTGTTTTTAAGAATTAGATTTCGTGTAGGTGTCGTGCTTGATACCCAACCTACATATGACTTACATTTATGCATACTCTAAATTACCTTTATACATGTTCTGATAGAAATACAAAGTAATGTGTAGAAAAAGAGGGTTTATTAAACTTTTTGCGATCAAGTCTTGATATTTTTTATTTTTTTAAAAAAAAATGTATTCTTTGTAAATAGAACGTGTCAACTTACGTAGTAGGAAACAATCCTGTGCATAAGATTATAAAAATCATCATAATAACTAAATCTGCTAACGTGATTCCAATTATTATTGGAAAACACATTTTTATTACATGAAAGTAGTTCTCTAAGGAAGTTTTTAATCTGAAGAATTTAACATAAAAATAATCATGAAACGGTGTTTTATACAGCAAACCAAAAAGAGAGAATATTTTTATTGATGAAAATCCGTAATGATATTGCATTAACAAAAGCGTAGACAAGTCAGTTAGGGATGAGATTAAGCACTATACATTTTTAATAAGATCATATGATTTATTTTACCAGAATATTATAAAAGCCAGTTAAGCTTAGAAACAGTTTCTTTATTCCAAGGCTTATCGCTCTCATGAAAAATATTAAAATGAAGCATGAGAAACAGGATATATCTCCATAATCTTTCTTATAATACAATAAAATAAGACAAACATTGAGCTGTTGTTAACCAGGAAGGTTGGTTAGTATGAATAGAAGCAGTTGACATTACACAAGCGATTGCCAATAGAGTTTCCAAAAGATTAAATAGAACCGATTTTGTGATTATTTTAAATATTCTTTTGATTTCTGATGTCTTTTTCAAAACACTCTGACACCTAGAAGTTACTACATTAGATTATAAATCCCATTTACAATGTTAGATTTTTTTCTGGAAGTACAATAGGAGCATTATTCTGAGATTCAAGTACTTGATTAGTATTGAGACTAGCTTCAAGTGGCTTCGTTGATCGATCCCTAATATCATCTTAGAGTATTAACAGAAAATTATTTTAATAACTTGCTGTAACCAAAGATTTTGTAATTGAAAAAGTCTTGCCTTTGTTAAACCAATTAATGTATCCTGACATATTTTGATTTATTTGCAGAGAGTGAAATATTTCCTTTAGATTTTCATGACAGGAAATGCGTGTTCTACCTTCAGTATATGTACTTAAAGTTTTATATACATTAATAGAAAGTTTTCACCTGCAGAATATTCCCGGAACTGCACTTACAAAAACAAAAGAACCGAACAAAGTGATCAAGACAAAAAATGCTATTATAAAATAGCCATTATAATCGATTGCAGCTAAACACTAAAAATATCAACCAATCGGAGCTTCTACATACGTGAATCATCAAATCACTCCATCCTTGGGAATTAACCAAAAGGAATATATTAATAAATGAGTTTAACAAGTTGTCAAAATTTATTAATCCACCTAATGGTCCATTCCACAGAGAACTGGCACTACACCCATAGCTTCCACCAATCGGACATTTATATGAGGTCGGTAATATGCCACAGTTGTAGGGAAACGAAAAATCTGAAGTTATTACATCTTTTTT
>LDMZ01028518.1:0-10673 GCA_001455285.1 Sphaeromyxa zaharoni | reverse complement strand
TTTTTTTTAGTATATCTTATTCTTTGACCTGTTCAAGATATTTTAAGTTCAAATTTAGACATTTGCTTGATTTAGTGGTATGAATGTTTCTTGATAATGCTTAGATAATTCAGTATGTCTTACAATTTGGAAATTTTTTAGTATTGTTCCGATATCATTGATTGTTTTCAATAGTGCTAATTGGTCTTTAAGGCATTCGTTTTTTAATATCGAATCTGGTATGTGCTTTTTCTTAAGAAACTTTGTCTTTTCCAAATTAGCTTTAGATTTGGCTTGACTTAGCTTTTATACTCTAATTTTTGTTGATGGTATATAGTTTAATGATCACGTTTTGCCAATTGCCACGTGGAATAAAATTAATATTAATGTTTAAATGCACAATTTTGTTCGTTGTAGTTTTTTTGGCCAGTGGCATCTATAATTTCTGAATTGCGGACAGTGAGCAACTAACCAATACGTTACTACCTTGAAACTGAAATTTTTATAGATATGATTTAAATTTAATCTGGTATTAAATTTGTAAAGTTTTCTATATATTGTATTAGACACAATTTGTTCTTGAATAAAAATTTTTAACGTTCGAAATGCACACCCTATTCCTCTGTTTTGTTTGCAGATCCTTGTATTATCATTCAGAGCATGTTTAATATGTTTTCCTCCACAAAATTCATAATTTTTTTTAAAAATACCTCTATGTAGACAATTTCGTATTGGGGAAGACAAGGTTTAACGCTCCGGGAACATGTATAAAATTTTAATGTTCGTTTGAGTGATTTATCTTTTATTTAAAAATATTTTATATTATGATAATATTAATTAATATGTACCGATATAGATGATATATTGTTGCGTTTTTGTAAAGAATCTGGCAGTTCCCAGAAAGAAATTCCGGCCGAGTACTTCCCAGCCGGTGGGCAGTACTCGATCAAATTCCTGATTTGGTATTTCATAGATAATATATATTAGACAGTACTAAACTAATCAAATTAGATTAAAGGGCGTTTCCCCTCAAGTCCTCCTTCTCGATTTTTGTCGGGGGATTCGACAATGTATATATATTTGATAATTTATCAGGGATTGATCTGATCAGTTTTATTTAATAAACGAGACTACCGGTTTTTTCTCCCACTATATGGATATCTGGTTCTAAAGCCGATTTCCTTGCAACATCCTATTATAAACACTGTGATTTCTTTTATTATATATGGTTATGGTATTATGTAGTTATTTAAATAGCTTTGACCTCTCCCATTCAATATTTTGTAATTATTAAATAATAAATTAATTATGAGTAATCTAAATAATCGAAAATTATTGACTCTAAAAATAATGGTAACTCGTGGCAGTCTCATACAACAATAAAAATGCTTTTAATTATAATTTATTTTATTTTTTGGGTGTATCCTATGCATTAGTTGGCACTGTTGGGAGGGAAAGCTCCTTAATAAACTGTTGCTTGAAAAGAGTCACAGACCCTTCGAGGACGCAATGGTACATTTTATAGCTGTTTTTAAATTAGATTGTGGGGTACCCTCTTGGATACTTGCTCTAGTTTCTGTGTAGAATAAAAAGAAGGATTTGGAGGTTACGTCAAATGTAGCTTTTTTTTGGATGAGAATGCTTTTCACTAAATATTTAAAAGAAAAGTTAGATTAACCAATTAAGTTTCATTGTCAAAACCTATATCCTTGGCCAAAGTGTGAGGCTTCATTTATAGTGAATAGGAACCTTCTTCCCATTTTTTATTTGGGAAATGCCAATTTTTTGGGACACTACAGGGTTTTTCCATTAACTTAAGATAAAACGTAATCAAAATTTTGTTTTATAAGAAGATTTTTGACCCGGATTATTGGAATCATACCTAATGGAAATTAGACGGTTTATGATTGATAGAAATCGTCACTTAGTGGAATTATGTTGTAAAAATTTTCATGTAGGAACCTGACATCGGGAAATCATGTTGCCTATGTCAAAAGGTTTTTCAGCTGTCAATTCTCAATGGATGTTTATCTTAAAAATACTTTTCATATATGGTCATTAACACGATACTTTTTGTACATGTATAACGCTAAAAGATGGCAGATTTCTGGGGTATAAGGATGGAGATCAAAGAATTTTCATATAGTTAATTCCCTTAAAAGTGTTTCTGCTGGTTTTTTAATTTGTCTTCTGTTTGGAAAATTAAGGCTTCTTGGCATTTACTAAATATCCTCCAAACCTATGGGACCTATTAATTTATTCTTTTTCAATCAACATAGTATAACTCAATGTTTTATGTTTAATTGGAAAAAAAACGTAATGATTGGAATACACATCGTATTATTGGCGAGATAAATCATTATAGTTAACAGATTATTGTGTGTTTGTAAATAGGTGAGCTTCTTGTGGTGACGAAAAATGTACTGACTGAAGATCAATTATAATTTTTTTGTCATAAACGGGACTGAAAACCATGAAAAATTAAAAATTATAGCTTTAGAATTATCGATTCATAGATGCTTAGATTGATAAAGTATGATATACATTACGAGTGTTCATATTAAAAGGAGAATTTACGCTTAATTAAATTCGAGAGATATAATTCAATTACTCTTATTCCAATATTTAAATATAATGTTCGGAAATTCACTGTGATGGACTACTGCATGGCGGATAAAATTTTTTTAAAGAATTTCAGTGTATATGGTGTAGATACAGATAATGTTGCGAGTGTTTGTTCTTCTATACTACACCTTTGATGAAATATCAAAATTTTATCAGAGAAAAACATTGATTTCTATCGTCTTAAATATAAGTAAAAAAACATAGCTGCATTTGGTTTATTCCCTAATTCTATTAACTTTTTCACAGATTTTTATGTCCACATTACTGAATAGTTATACATAAACGAAACTGCAAGCTGGCGGTAGAACCATGTCATGGATGTAGGTCTCTCATTGGACAAGTTTTGGTGATGCATTGTACACAATCTGCAAAGGAACCTATCTGATTAAATGACCGTGGTAACCTTTGTCCAATCAGGGGATCAATCTACTACACTATAGTCGCAGCGACATCTCAAAATTGATCTGATTTTGGATCTTATTTCGTGTTTTTTTATAAGGATTTTTTTATTTAAATTACTAAGAGCTTTGCGTTTATTTTAAGTATTTTAGCTTATTTTGGTATGTTGCGATTCGTTATATATATCATTCAATATTTGGATATTGATATTAGCGTATTTTTTGTTTTTTTTCTTATTTTATATTAATACATATTATTTAAAACCTGAAGTTATATGTAATTAATGAATTTGCAAAGTAATGAAACCTGGTTTTGTTTGATGTTTTTGAATTGATTCAATAAATTTTCAGGTAGTTGGGTGTTGATATTTTGCCTTAAAATTGAGCCCTCGTTGTCATTTTCATCTTTATTTGCTGTCCGTATTATTAATTTTTTGAAAGATTACATTTAAACATGCTCTCACTATTAATGAAAGAATGTATTGGTTACGATCCTGAGTTTTAAATAATTGGGGCATTACCTTATTATTAATTTGTTCTTCTTTATGTGCATGATTTTTATTTTTTTTAAAACTACCTAAAACTTTTGAAATATATTAAGTCAATGCATCTTCTAATTTGTTGAATAGTTTGTGACATCAGGAAGCCCTTTCTCACTAATTTTGCTTGTAGAAAGACTAATGATTTGAACATTTATATGTCTGAACCAGATTTTGATTCTTGCTGACGTCTTGAAGAGTCGTTCAGCTTTTTTGTTTTCCCCAACTGCTTTATGAAAAGCAGAATACATGTTCAACGCTTCTAGTCTTTTGCCAAATTAATTTTAATACTTCTACGACTGCAATTTTCAAGTCTGTTAAGACCTTTTTGGAAGAAAATTTGGATTGACCTGTTTTAATATTTCGAAAAAAATCTTTCTGATTTTGTTATTTTATCCTACCATAATGGAAAAATTTATGGTAACTAGCTCCATTCTTTAATCAATGTATGGTATAAACTTATTTATACAACTGTTTTAGTGCTTTAAGTGTTCTATGGTATATCCACAATTTTGAACTTTGTTGGTTCGACGGATTTTTCGTTGTTAAAAAAATAATAATTTCATCTGAGCATCTTATGAAATTCTTGAAGGATAAACAATTTTTCAAAACATGGAGGGAGATGAAAAATTCTCCATTATTTGCTAACGTTTTTTATTTTTCTTTTAAAAGCATATATTTTTAGCAAAATTGGATCATAATTATTGTCAGATTTGCAATAGACTCCGTAGTAGTATCTGCGGATGCTTTATTTGATGTTTCAAGTGTGATCCCAAATTCTTTCATTGAATTTGTCACTCTCTATATAATTTGTATTGAGGATGCCTGTCTGTTCTCAAAAATTTTTCTTAATTGTTTTACAATTTTTGTGAACTCTGGTACAACGTTTTTCAACAGTTCATACTCCCATCAAATGATATACAATCACTTACGTAAACATATTCCTCTATTTATACTTTGTGATGACCTATTACCCTTACTAAATATAGTTTGTTGTTATTAGAAGACGAATCTTCAAACGCTTTGATTCTTATTAAAAAGATAAAACATTGTTGAACTTTGTTTTTGTTAAATTGTGAATATAAATGACTTAAATATTTAAATTTAGAATTCATAAAAGAAACTTTATTTAGTATATGTAATATTTTTGAGTTATTTGTTTTCTTTAAATAAAATTTATCCAAGATAATATATTTTTTTATGTCCTACGACCTAAAAAATAAGTTTGATATATTTCATTTAACGTTTAAGAATAAACAAAATACGGTAGAAGTAATATATAATAAATTAAACAAAAATAGCATCATGCGAAGAAATTGTCTCAGAAGTAAGCAAAGTATCTTATTGGATCGATCTGTTATTTAGTTAACCTACTTTTCTTATTTTTTCTCGTTCGGGTTCTCGCAATTATACTAATTCAATATAATGATTTAATATTTCTGCTCAGTTTAAATCAGAGTTATTTAAAAACTACATATATGTTCTATTTGTTGTAAATGTTTGATTTTCATGCTTTCCCAAAATAAATTAAGAATTTTCAATCCTACAACTTTGTTGTTTGTTTGAAACATGGATGGGAATATATATTTGAATACAATATAAGAATAATGCGAAAAAAATAAAAGTGAAGTATTTATTCATAAAAGTTATGTGAAATATTCATAGAATTTAACACAGATTATTTGGATCGAATTACTGACGGGTTTTGTTTTAAGTTAAACTATCTTAGGTTTATTAATCCTATCAATTAGAGGTTCATATTTGTTTTAGTAATTTTGAACCTACTCTACTGTCAAATTAATTGGCTAATCATTTGATATTAATATTTTTTAGATATTATTATAGTGAGAAATGATTTCTATTTAAACTAAAAAATAGGCTTCTCGATGACTTTCTTCTATTTGTTGAGACTAATTTATCTTTTGTAATATTTAAAATTCAGGCTTACTCTTCTCCGATGTATTCTTTTCTATTAAATAGGGAATATTAGAATGATAAGGCCATTTAAATAAGGAAAGCATTATGTTAGTCTTCTATATATTTATTTGTTTTATCTAGGTTTTGATTCACGGTATCATACTGGTTATATAGCATTGATGGAAACAAAGGTGAATTTCTATAAGGACGTATGGTATATCTAACAATAAAATTTTTCTTAAGATAATTCATTAAGATACTCATAAGTTAGTAATTTTCGATGAGAAACTCATATAACAACTATGTAGCATGGTATAACGTTTGGTAGAGAAACGGATGGAATGGGCATAAGCTGTTATGAAGATAACGGGAATACTGGCTCAGCCATATATTTAGAAAATATTACTTCATTATTTTGAATTTGTACCAAATAAAATTAGAAAAATGAATAAAAATCCTCAATTATAGCTTCCAAAATGCCTACACTTTTCTTTTATTTTTGCAGACTCGAAATCTACCATGATTCCTAACCTTCCAGTATATGTAATTGATTTAATATATATATTCATAAACTTTTATAAACAAAAGTGGTCTGTGACGTAATAAATGTATTATCCAAAGGAGTTACAATACCTCCGAATGCACCATTAATGGTATATTGTTGTCTGAATATAAGTGGGAGCATTTTAAACGCCCCGTCATAAATCAAATAACTTGAACTCCCTAACCAATTTATGTTGATTTCAGATGTAAATACTAAGATTTCTGATATTATCCGGAGCATGATTCCTGCAAAAATATCTTTATTTCCTTGGCTTTGCCTGTAATTTTTTTAAACTACCAAATCATCGACATAGCTAACCATTATTCTGTTATTCTGGGCAGTTGTCTTTTAGAGGATTCACATAAATTATTCAGTCTTAACAATTACATTTTGAGTATTCAATCCTCTACTGTCAGGGTGTCACTTCATTGCTTTATGTACATTCTTAGAATTGGTCTTTACAGAATCAGGAACGTAAGTATGGATATCACTTAACGTTTAAATCTGTCTCAATATAAAATGTTATTAGATAATACAAAATTTTTAATATATTCAACACATTTGAATATATTTTCTTCCTATACCGATTATTCATTGATATATAAATATTTTTATAATTTCAAAGGAAAACTTAGTCCTACATTTTAAATATATTACGCTGATGAATTGAAAATTTGATGATCTATGTATATATCACTTATAAGCTCTCTGAAAGCTGGAATATCTTTTAAAGACGTGTTCATTACATTGAATCTTATGTTTAGAGGTACGGTTAAAAATTATGCTAGCCTCCAAAAACAAAAATAATATACAAAAACTACCTAGTAAAATAGAAACTATCATACCAAAAAATATGAGTAAAGCTTTCGTTTGATGGACTGCCGAAATAAAGAATTTTTAACAAATATCCTGAATAAATTTGTCTTATTTTATTGAAAACAGTTTACGATCGATAATTCTCTAAAATATTACATACATGATCTTCTAGAACAAAAGTTTTTATCATGAATTTTGATGTTGTAAATATGATAACGTTTCTTGAGCCTTTGGGTGGCTAGTATAAATTAAAATGAAATTTAAAAAATCATACATATATTTTTTGTATTATTTTTCCTTATAAAAAGATAAGGTTATATAACTCTTATAAAATTATTTCTGTTATGGTTTTTTAGGAAAAATAAGCATGAAAGGTGAATATCTAAAGTAATTTATGACTGTTTCAAGTTTTTATATGAGCTTATTAATTACGAAATATTTATCAGTGCAAAACTTTCATATATCCAGTTCTTAATAAAATGTGCAATTTAATAATGAATGTATTTAAGAAAAATAACATTATATAATAAAATCAAGGTACTAATTTTATATTGAGAGGTCTTTTTAGAATCCCGTAAATTTAAATAATAATTTAGCGTAGGATATATTTATTTAATAAAATTCAATTATTGATACAAAATTAATTTTAAATCAATTAACCGTATAATAAGACTAGTACCTAAGATTAAAGATGGCCTATATAATTGTTGGAAGGCATTAATTAAGAAAACTTAATTTATATCTTCTCGGAGTAACGGAATATATTGAATATTTTTTAAAAAATATGAACTTGATAATTCATTGATAAGTTTATCATAATTTAGAAAAATTATCAACTTAATTTTTTCAAGATTTATTATGAACATTCAATTTTCATTATACATGGAATGAATCAAAAGGTAGTAATTTTGAAATCGATCCAATCACGTGTAGTTCTCAACGATATCAAAGGACTATCAATATGCAGCCAGTGGCTAATAAAAATTCAACATTTAAATTATCTATATTGGACTAGGTTCATTTATATATATATATATAATCATGCCTGGTAGAAACGGCTTTGTTCATTTAACGCCTTATATATTGATCGCATATTATGTGTCGTACCCTTATGCAGTATCCAGTGCTCTGGAGATTCCAGGCATTGATTTACATTTAAAGAATCCAAAATCATAATTAAAAAATCTGTCATTCAAAAAAATTGATCTTTTTATATTAACTAAATGAATGGGGAATAACCGTAATTCATTCTCATTCAGTGTCCCTAATAAATAGGCAATTTATTAGTCGCCATTAGATAATAAATGAATATCTTTGGAACTGATTGTTCTCACGATAATATTGTGGTACTTGGCATCAGCAGACTTGTCCTGTAATCGGAGTACATATTGGGATTTAACCGAATGAGTCGGACCCCTATGTAATATCCAATGCGACGGCGATTCCAAGATCTCACTGGCAATAGAAGACTCCATTAATATAAAATATAATAGATCTAATTACGTTAATTGACTCGTACTTAAATTGTGCTTGAATGAATGAGGATGATTATTCCATTCATTCAAGCCCGAGGTCCATTCAACGAAATTAATGACGGTGTCATTAATTCGTTGTTTCACGATAATCGAGAAATATCGTGCTCATTCAAACTCTGCACGATATCTCGCCCTCTCAAAAGAACGAAAGGCTTTAAAGACTACGTTGATTCTCACCTGATGCTTCCCATTATCTATTACAATCCGCTGGTTGTCCATATGTATTTATTTAACAGCATAGGGATTACTCCAAATAAATTGTTGCTTTACTGTCTTTGGCATTTTTCTAAAGACAATATCACCAACATTGTATTTATGATCTTTTCTTTTGATATTGATAATAGCTTCATTCGTTTAGAGTTATTTAAAGAATTTTCATAGCATTGTTTGATAAGTTCACTAATGTTCGACTGATTATTAAGCCAACCATTAAAAACTAGATAAGTAGGGTACTTAATCACTAAATTAACAATAAAGTTTAAACTGAAATGAATTTTTTCTTTCAATTCTTTTATGCTGCTTCCTACAATACAGATTCTTAAAATCTCATTAATAATTGAATTAGGAACGTTGTATTCTTGAAGTGTAGGATTTAATTCCGAATCCAATTTAATTTCAACTGGTTCGCAGGGTATTAATCCTAAATGCAAACTTTCCTTTTGGTAGGTTTGAATTCGTTCCAAAACTCGAATTGACTCTATGTTTAAACATCTCGTTCTTTCTAGAAGCAGGTTATCAATTTTTTTACCCAATTTATCTTCATATTCAGGCATATCATTCACTATATCATTAATCTGAATTGTATTTTCCGAAAAATCAGTTCTTATATTTTGTTCTCTGAAGAAATTTATACCAAGAATCACATAAATAGATATATTCTCAACAACTTCACTTTCGAAGGTATATAATGTATTTTGTATTTGTTTTAGTTTTAAGGAAATTGAGGCTTTTCCAATACTTTTCCTCACTGTTTTGTCAGCAAACGTAAGGTAAGTTGATCCTTTGAAATCAAATTAGGATCGTCTAAGGAATCCAATCTGACTAAATTTATTGTTGATCCTGTGTCAAATATAACTCTAACATTCTTTTTTCCAATTAATCCAGGAATCTCAATTAGCTTGCCTTTGATTTCAGGTATTTTAATTGCCAATGACATAGTTTTCTCCTTTTTGGTCCTATGCTTTCCTTTATCTCTATGTTCTCTGTTTTTAACACAGGTAGAAAGATCATGCCCTTTCATTTTATGTATAGGGCAATATTTCTTTCAGTAAATGACGATTTCTCGTTGAACTTGAATGTATAAGTCTAATTTTTGGCAGGAGCCTTCCTCCGATGAGATAAAATCGAGTTTTCATCGAGCTCTATAACTTGAATAATTTCTTTAACACCAGAAATTTGAGCCTCGATCATCCTTTGTTCAGTCAATTCGTGGAGATTAGACAAAAATTTCATCCCTTCTTTTGGTTGCATCATATTTCGACCAAGATGAAGCAATAGATTGTCTTCGTACCACATAGTCGATAAAATCGAAGTATTCCTTTATTAATTGGAAACCTTCATGTTTAACTAATTGAAGCATTCTGAAGTAATGTCTAGAAAGGCTTGGAGGAAACTTTTCCTTGAGCATAGGCTCAATCATTCCTTCAATGGTGCTAAAACGTTTGTATTTTATTCTGAGTTCCGACGTAAGTAAACTTTTAAAGACATGTAACTGCGTCTCCTCAGACCAACCAAATAACTCACATACATCAATAAAATTATCATATCAGCTTTCTAAATCGGCATCTATTAAAGAGTCAATACGATCAACGAACACAGAAGCTTTATCGACAGACCCAGGGATATCGTATGTAAATTTCAAGCATCTTTCAGCTCTACATCTAAGAGATAATTTTTCAAATATATTACACATGACCATTGATTAATTAAATTATTTAGATTCTTTATTATTCATTCTTCTTGAATTCAAGATGTGATGCTTGGCATCAGCAGACTTGCCCTGCAGCCGGAGTACATAAAGGGATTTAGCCGAATGAGTCGGACCCTTATGTAATATCCAATGCTCCGGCGATTCCAACCACTCACTGGCAATAGAAGGCTCCATTATAGGGTTTTTTGATCAATTAAAGAACAAAAAATAAATTTTATAAAATATAAATTATCACATCTCATTTATTAATCGTCATTCCATAATCACTTCACTATTTTCACATTTAGGAAGATAACCCAACATTTTTTTGAAAAAAGAACCACAATACTCTGATGTTATTTCACCAAAAGAACTTGAGATTAATTCTCTTAAACGGATTTCATTGGTTGC
>LDMZ01028517.1:0-11957 GCA_001455285.1 Sphaeromyxa zaharoni | reverse complement strand
ACTCCTTTATCTAATATTTTTTAAATGATAAATTATTATGATTTTATTAACTTTTATCGATGATGTATGTCCTCCGAAATGGGAGATGACGCAGCATTCGTCCATTCACTGGAATTTTCAGATGCCAATAATTCCATAAAATCATAATTAAGTTTAAAAAGGACTTTTTAACGTGTTTTTTTAATAAATTTTAGAAAATTCATTCAAAATATCATCTCGTATAATTATCACAATAACATTAATTCTTCAATTCGTGCTTTTTTATATAAATAATTAGTTTCATTTACAAAATTTTTCATAGTAATATTTTTTTCTTGTAGTTGAGCCAAAAACACCCCCATCTACAACTATCTATTCGATGAATAGCTCAGTTTGGTGAGACTTAAATCTAATGTGGTATCATGCCGGGATATGCACTAATAAAGATTTTCTACAGTCACACGCTGTAGGGGATTCAATTTATCAAGAATCTCCAGTACCTGCCTATTTACATTAAGATAACACTATTATTTCAGCTATTCTTTTTTTATAACAATAACATTAATTATAAATTTTTATTTCATATCTAAAATTTATGGCACGATCAACAACAAATCTACAAAAGCGTCAGTTATGATATATTGCAGTGGGTCCTAGGACAATTCGTCGATTATACTGAAGGGTAAAGGTTTTTAAACCTTTAGATGTCTTTTTCTATTGGAAGAACTGAACGCAACAAACCTGAACTAAGAATCAATGGATATAGATATACAATATACCATGCAGGAACGAGAGAAATTACATGGCGCTGCTCAGACAGGGGTTGTGGTAGTAGATTGAAGACACCACACACATACAAAACCCTAGGCGAAGACTGGGTCCCTTCCCTCATCAAGGAGCACAGCCGCCGCATGGACCTTGAGGGGGAACAGGCAATGGGAATTAGGGAAAACATGGTTGTTTCTGCGATCAACACCGATGCTTCTATAAGATCATTCATTAATAAAGAGCTTTCAGGTGTTGGTCGTAGTCTTGTTTCTTCTGTTGGGAGACAAGATACTCTCAGAAGATGCTGGTTCAAGCTAGAAGATCATCCATCGACCCCAATGCAATAACAGAGCCAGCTCTTAACATAAGTGAAGAGCTTACGGTAACAGTAAGAGGCAATAGGTTCTACCAGTTTGGACTTTCTCATCTTAGAGGCTTGATAGAATCTACAAGAATGGGCATATTTTATGATGAGCTCATGGACTTGCCATTGAAGATGAGTCCTATATGGCCAATCGATGGTACGTTTGTTGTCTGTCCAAATGGATAGGCTCAATTGTACACCATATCAATTATCAAGGATCATCATGTTTTTCCTATCGTTTATGCGTTACTTCCTAACAAGTTCGGAGATACTTATTTAGAAATGATAAGTCACATCAATTCGTTGGTTCCGGATCTTGTTCCCGAGGTAATAGTGGACGATTTCGATACCGCTGCATTAAACGCCTTCCAGACGAGCTTCCCAGGAGCCAAGCTCGCAGGTTGCATGTTCCACTTTGGACAAAGCCTTCAAAGATGGTTGAGCACGAATGGGTTCTAAGCTAGGTACTGCAACGAACCTGTCGTTAGAAAGTATGTAAAGCTTCTTAAGTTCCTGGCTTCTGTCCCCGAAGCATCTGTTCATACCTGTTTTGAGTGAGTTAAAACCCTAGAAGACTTCCCGGAGTGCCTTGTGCCTTTTTATAGGTATTTTGAGAGCACCTACATAGCGCGTGCCACGAATCAAGATCCTAGGTATAGTGTCTCTCTTTGGAGCAATGTTCTTAATAACGTTCCTAGGACCAAAAATGCCATTGAGGGCTGGCATCTTTCCTTTAGAAAATCTTCTGGGAGATTGAACAAGACCCCTATAAGTTTTGTTCAATCTGCTGGCCGAGAAGCGGAGTCCGTTTATCAAAAATGGCTCGGGATAACAAATGGAGAGCAGCTACCTAGATCTACCAAGGCTAAAATGATGAGTGTATGGTTGTCAGTCTTTCTGAGCGAAATAGACCGTACGGAAACGGATCCTAAGGATTATTTGTTAGAGATATTGGAATACATCTTTTATTAAATAAATTACATATTTATTTTTTGCTTTAGTTATTTTTTACTCTTAACCCTTTCGATGAATTGTCCCTACACGATTGCAGTGTGTCTAATAAAATAACCTAGGTCAATCTGGGTTTAGGTTACGAAAAACCTTTAAATAAACATCAAAATCCATAATAGTTTCGTAAACGACCGCCCAACGAGAGCTTCGTGAAACTAGGTTAAAGGAGTAATAATTAGTTTTTCTTTCAATTAGTATTTTATGAATATTGTCACTTATAATTACGTCAAACCCGCTGGACGTAGTCCTTGTATTAACTTTCTGCTGGAAATTTCGAAAGTCCCTAGGAAGGGCACTACAATAGTTTCATTATTTATCGTTACTACTTATACCAAATTATTCTTTCTGGTTTAAGGGATGAAGATCTATACCAACAGTCACTGCCTGAATGCGGCAAAGCGGAAAGGGTCGGTAGCACACGTAGGCAGTCTGGGGATATTTAAGACGAAGATCGATGAGGATTGACACACCCTTAGTTTACATAGACTATAGTTTTATTCTTGATATTGGTGGCAGCGCGCACATGTAACATTTTAAATTGTCTTTAGACGATCCCCCTTACGTCTCAGTTACAACATTTGAGCTATTTGCAAACGCTCGCAATTGTTATAATGAGGAGAAGCTAGCGTATTTCAAGCAAGCCGGGCCTATTGTTGTAAGGCAGAGAGTTCTGACTGAATTTGAGGAGAGATGTAGTACTAGAAGAATAAAGTCTGAAGATATGTACGCTACTTTGAAGAGTATAGTAATTTTGGCTCTAGAGAAAGAGACTTTGCCAGGAGATGCTGGTGATGACTTCATGTCATGTATCCCCTATCCGGATGCAAAAAATACGAAACTATTACGACAGATTGAGGCATTATCTTGATCGATGGATACCAGGACTGGCCGAAACTCAAAGAGACAATATGCTGAGAAAGAAAGTTTTTGAATGCCTTCCTGAAAATATGAAACAAGAAATGTCGATAGTTGGGCCTACACCCTTGCCTGAACTCATCGATAGAATTTCGGCATTGCGTTAAAAACCTCAATCTGGTGAAATTTTTGTGGCGATCAAGCATGGTGATATCGACTGGACAGAATATTAGAACTTTTGGAGAAATTATGCATCTCCCGGCACAGAAAACTCACAGAAAAGCATCGAAGTGTTGTATGCTGGAACTGTAAGCGTGAAAAAGAAAACGGATGCGACTGCCACGTCCATTTATGACTACAACCATGGTGCGGTTGCTAATTTTCACTGTAAGGTATGGATAGACTGGAATGATGGCGACCCGTGTTCAAAACTCGGTGATCTGATACAGGCCTGCGAAGGGTCGGCTACGCGAACTAAAGATGTATGCAGGGGGCTATGGAAGCATTTTCCGGAGCTAAATCTGACGGTTAAGAAGGTCCAGGCGGTGCTGGATCGTAAGTACGCAAGTGACGAATTGTTAAACACCGTAGTCGTGTCACCCATAAGGGCTCATATATCTAGTTGCTGTTGAAAATTCCATGTTCTCGAAGACCAAGCGGAATAAGTTAGCTAAGGCTGCCTCACCAGTAAGTAGTTAACATTTGCATCCTAATGCTGCAGGTAGCTTAGATCCCGATGTGAGCGAGACCGCGGCTACCGAGAATGAAACTATAGTTGTTTCGGAACCGGTACAACGGCCAGCAGGAAGGTATCGTCCGGGGAATGCCCACATAGTTCGTGCCTCTAAGAAACTCCCAGCGACGGAAAAAACAGTAGAAGTGGCAAGCAAAGTGGTGATCGAAAATCGACCCCTGCAAGTGTGCAGTGCAGGCGACGATACAAATTTTGGCGAGAGTGCGTAACACAGACGATCAGAAACTGGTATGTTAAACTTTTCGTATGCTAAATCACTCACTTGGGGTGAGCCGTCAAGGAGTCTCCTGCCAGTCTGTGATGTATGTATAGCTAACAAGGCAGATGAGATCCTGCCAGCGCGGCCTTGCTCGCAAACCAGATGTGAATGCTCTAAAATTAACTATTTAAAAATGGACCGTAGAGGGGTACTATTTAGCGAGGAAGCTATCACTGCCGTAGACCGCCAGCTTGCAGATGAGCTAAAAGATAGCGAAACTCTTAATTACAATCAGTGGGCATCGTAAACAAAAAGGGCATTAGGCTGTGTGCTGAAAAAAGCATACGCGTCCTTCAAGCGTCCAAAAACATGGGAAAGTCTTCAGGCAGTTGTCAAGAAAATTAACAAGTGGACTAATCTTTGTGAGTGGTGTATCGATGAGATATTGAGGAGAGAGAGGGGGTGGTATTATCGATAACCATCTTCGTTGGAAACACATTTACAGTGTTGCGCATGATAAGTTCGATAGGCATCTAACCGGATTTGAGAAGTTTGCGAAGGCACAATCAGGTCGTCTACGCACGAGACGTGATGCGATCCAACATGTGCTGGACACGCGGAAAAGAGGACGAGCAATATAGATCTTCCTCCCTTACACTGGTTCAAATTATTTCAGCTTTTAATATAGATAATTGTGGTACCCACATATATATTTTTTCCAAAATTTTCGTATTTTTACTACTAGACTTAGCCCCATATATTTTATTCACGCATTCCGTGCTATTTATTTTTGTTAAAAGAATGAAGACCGATGACAAGGATGGAAGTCCGAGGAGTGCCCGAAGGTGGTTACCGATGTCACTATCGGTATTCACGGCCAAGGTCCGCATTGGCGCATACCCCGTGGGTTACCAAAATTATTATCAAAATAATCCTGTGAATATATATCCATGCTCTTTAAAATCTTAGCGCACATGTTTATGAGTGAGCGTATAAATGTATTAAGGTACTGTGGTGTAATATGAATGACTAGACTTTATTGTCATTTTTTTGCCTGTATCTTAGACAGCTTCTGAGTTTGAAAAAGTGGTGGTATTTTTGTGAATATATTTTGAAATCATCAATGTATATAATTTTTCATAAAAATTGATTTTTACAGTGATACATATTAGATTTCCGAATTTAAAATCTCGTGATATAATTTTCAATTTTTCTACAAAGTATTCGCGACATATTTCAATTAAAAAATACACATTTCTTATTATATTTGTTGGATACTGATCTTCCCTCATCCTCGGCAGTAGTCGATGATGAAGGTAAAATAAACACGTAAAGCGGTCATTCGCGCGCGGTGGATACATATAATACGAACCACATTTACTTAAGTGTAGGAGCTCTTATTACGACTATTTAACAATATTCTTGATAATAAAGCAATTTAAAGCCAGGCATTGTTACTGTAATACACTTTATAAAAGTATATGATAAAATCTCTAAATTAAAGCTTTATAGAGAATCCCATTATGATTGAAACTATGGAGATTATTAAATTACTACGTAGAACTGAAAAAGAGAAACACAGCAATCACAATATTGTAAATTTTAATGTCTTAGGATTTTCACAAATTCGAATTTTTATAATATTTAGATAGAATGTAGTACGATAATTACATATTTCTATTTACACGTGTAGGCAAGCTGGTCGTTTCAGTTACCAAAAGCATTTTAGACAGTATCGGAGTTAAAAAACAGAGTACTTGGGAGTGATCTGAAGCAAAAGTTAGGGGTCGATTTAGAGAACTTTATCGATGGATAAAAGCATGGGTAACATGGAAATTATCGGCTGTGGAAAATAGTTTTTAAATATATATCCTTTGGATAAAATCTTAAAAGTGGTATGAGAAAGTTGTATTACATTTAGAGTACTGTTGATGATCCCTAAATGACACAAATTATCCTGGAAATTACTTTATTACTCATAGTCAATGTATCCAATAAATTTTTGACATGTTCCATCATTTTCATCTAAATCTTTGATAATTCATTATTTTTTTAGATAAATCCTGGTTACTGGGATGCATATATAGAAAAGTGACTACGACATTTATGACGTATGATAATTGTCTAAAAATATCCCTTTATATCGAACTCATTCTTTTCAAATTAGTAAATTCCATCTACTAGGTTTTTCCATTCTCCCTTTTATCTCCTTAAACCATCTCTATTAACAATATTCTATATATCAGTGTTAGTGTTTTTTGGCGTTGAAAATTATAATTCCTCTCCTTTATCATCTGCAACATATATTATATTGCTTTCTCTACTTAAAAATGGTTTTATCCGAGTAATACAAACACTTAGGACATTTTATTTTCTTTTATCTTAAATGCCAATTCAGAAACGTTATCAATAATCGTAAACGGGCTTCTCCATGATGTTTTTAACATTTCAGGATAACATACAATTACTAGATCAATAATTTAAAAATTTTTGGGAGTAATAAGCCATCAATTCAGCATGGCTTAATATAATATGCTCTTTAACAATTCTCTGAAGTATTTTGTAAATTTGATGAAGTTCGCATAAATATTTGATTATATCTTATTTATGCAATAGTATTTAGATTAGTTAGAGGGATCACTTTTTTCGGAATAGGCCATAATAAAGGGAAACCAATGTGGATTGGTAAGAGTGCATGACAAAAAGCGATATTTTATGCAAATTATAAGGGGACTAACAAAATGCTGCTATCATATTAGCGAAATTGCGGTGAAGCCACTTGATCATTACTTCACTGCGTGGTCTACACGGAATAAACACCCCTACCCTTTGACACAATTTTTGGTGTACCATATCGACACACTGCATCTCCACAAATACTCAAGTTGTCATTGATGCCTCCATATTAGCTAAAGTCAAGTTCTCGACCCATTTTTTGAAGTAGTTGCAAATTACTACTACAAAAAGGTTACACGCATCAATTAGACATAGGGACTTAAGGTAGCCATGGCATTTCCTTTGAGCCCATATAATGAAATCATGCTCGGTTGTAATCTTAACAATGTTTTGTTCAAATTTTCCCTTTCTAAGCAAGAGGCACATGATTTGATTGTATTTTTGATGATCCGGACATAAAAAATCCCTTCTTGAGCTTGGAAATCACTTTATAGAGTCCTAAATAACCTTCTGAGATGTGTACTTATAAAAAAATCCGATTTGAGCAGCACTCAATGATTTGAGAATCAAAACACATATGGAGGTTTACCACTTTCTATGATTTCGTTCATTATTGATCATTAAAAATTTTCGAACCTTTCCTTATAATCTAAATGTTCTGTTAGAGTAGTTAGGTATTCATAGGTTAACTTTCTATCATTGAAATATCACATTTATTGTTTTGTTCCTTCTTGATATTTTCACGATTGGGTGAATCAGTAGTAACATAATCTCATGCTGTTATTACGTTTAAACTTATCGTCTTATGTAAAAAAGCTTCTGAGTTTACTTCCACGCTATTTTCCGTATACTAATTTCATAAGCACATTTCCCGAGTGTTTATATCCATTAAGTTAATTGCTCTTCGGTTTACTTAATGGATTTAAGAACGTTTTGACATTCATGATCCGTTTTAATCTTGAACTTTTCGAGGAATTAGTAGGGCTTAAAATGCTTAACTAATCAGACTATGGATAATGAATATTTCATATTTACTCACCGTTTTACTTCCATGGCAGATAACCTTCTCAGCGTAATCACAGTGACGTGAAAGCAAAGATGTTAAAAAACCCCTACTAGGGTCTGGGTCGAAAAGAAAATGAAAGTTTAACATGGGAAAATAAGTATCAGAGATAAAGTCAATAGACACCTCGTTAACCGAAAAGAATCCTTATACAAAGGGTTCAGTTTCATGGTCATCTTTTCCTAGAAGTTTATTTATGACAAAATTGCTTATAAAACTACGTTAATAAGTGTATAAAAGCAGAAATTTCTACAGATCGTTTTTAGAAATAAGCTCTGATCTCTTGCTTTAAAATGTTGCGACCCAAATGTAAAAAACAGGTTATGAAGCTTTTTATTTTTTCGAACCTTACCCACTAATCCTGAATCTGCAAGTTTTTCTGAAACTTTTGATAAATGTTTGAAAGTATCACAAAAATTTAATAATTACTATAAAATCGTCCAAAAAACTAAAAGGTTCGGATAAATAACCCAAAACTTAATTCATTATATTTGTAAAAATACATGGGACTGCATAGCCTAAAAGGCATCATCTTACACTAGAAAAGTTCTTTTTGAAAGAGAATACCGTTAAAGGTATAAATAGATTTTATGGTTGATTGATAATAAGGGGAAGTAAAATCCAAAGAAGAAAAGAAATGGAAACATGGAAGGACTCTAATGGGTCATCTATTTGAGGAATACGCCATGAATTTTAACAATTACAACAATTAATGGCGCTTTTTCGGAATGTTCATGCTGAGTATTGGCAGATTTCCGGGCATGTTCGGTTAAGATCGGGCGATTTATTTATTTTTAAACATATTTCATACAAAAATAATTTGTTTCTAAATTAAAATACTAAAATTTGTGTTGTTAAACAGGGTAAACTTATCTAATATGTTTAAATAGATTTTTGAATCGATCACTTCCGAATTTTTCCCTCCACATAAACTCTAAAAAATACGTATTTAAGAGGCTTCTTTGAGTTCCACATTCGATTTTATTTCTCCGTTTTGCCCTGCACCACATAGATTCTACGTGATTAATAGTAGCCAGGGTATCCGGGTCAACAAAATTCATCCTGTGGTTCACTGTTAAGTGCAGATAGCCCTCATGTTCTAAAGTATTATAGGCCCTCCAAAAATTAGACATTATTATCGTGTCTGGTAAAATGTATTCCCTAACTATATGAAGAAGGGTTTTAGGATTTCTTCTTTCGATTAATACCAAAAAACATTCTTTGGTATCAATATCGATGCCACCAAAAATCCATTAGGTTTCTACTTCCCTCCAAACGTTATATTTTCTCCTAACAAAGCAGGATTCATCAATTTCAACTATGTGATTTACCCCACCTTTTCGAACTGGATTTCGAAGGAAATATTCAGCATATATATCCCTTATGTAATTCCTCCAGTTTACAAATGCCTCTGATGCAAGGCCACATTCTCGGTAGAGATTTTTTATTGATGCTATTTCATAGCTTTACATATATAAAATTTCAACAACTGTTGAAATTGTGAGGTTTTGGTGTTTACCAAAAAACTTCCATCCCTGATCGATACCACTTTGCGGCAAGTTGAATAATGACATCTCCACCTAAATCCATCTTTTCTTTTATTATCAATGGATTCAGTTATTTCAACTTTACATACACTGCAAAACATTTTTTTCTTTAGGAGTCCATGGTCCCGACAAAATTCAATTGTTTTCTGAACAAGGATCTGGTAATTTATATTTGATACGAAGTGGAAGTTTTGATATCCATCAGGCTAAAAATAAAAAAACCAAGTAAACGCGGAAAAAATTAATACAAACATCGATAATTACAATTATAAAATAAAAAACTAAAGCTTAAACGACATAAATAAAATATATTATTTATAAAACTAACAAAAAAAGTTCAGAAACGTTTTTGGGCTTTTAATATGTTTAAAAATAATTAAAAAAATAACCTTTATCGATCTTAACCGAAAATCTGTCATTTCTCAGCAGGGACATTTCGAAAAAGCGTCCAATTAATTGCTTGCAACTCTCATTCTCTTTTGTTACCATAAAGGGATTATATGCCCATGGTCTAAAATTGAGTTCTATTACGTCCATCCGCAATTATTCACTGATTCTTTTACATGCATTTAAATACGGATGTGTTTCCATTTAACAGAGATGCAATTAATTAATGGTATTTGTTGTTCTATTCAATTAGTCAAACCAAAATCAGCTCGCAGACAAAGTATATTTCGGGAAAATTTGATTATTAAGAAATAATTCCTTTGAATAAGTTTCCTCCAAATTTTCTAAAATAACAGTTAGGATCATTACGATTTTCCCATCAACACTAAAATTTATCACTTCAAATTTACTTGGATAAAACAATACTGCTATATCATTGACAAAAATGGCCTTTAACTTGAAATCAATCACACATCCAATTTGTTCAAGAAAATTCATGCCAAGTAATATTGAACATAATAAAGTCCCTACAACCTTAAAACAGTGAATTTTCTATCTTGAATATCAGAAGAAAACGCGGGAGGGATTTGTGTTAGCTACCGCCAGCAATTCGAAGCTACACGAATTCCGAGTATATAAAAATCGTCTGTTTGGTGATTTTCTTATTCACGCTAAAGATACAAGCTCCTTAGTGAACAAAAACGCATTAATTTATCACAGGAG
Organism: Sphaeromyxa zaharoni; assembly: GCA_001455285.1. Lineage (NCBI taxonomy): Eukaryota > Metazoa > Cnidaria > Myxozoa > Bivalvulida > Sphaeromyxidae > Sphaeromyxa > Sphaeromyxa zaharoni. The sequence continues at coordinate 1,631 of LDMZ01028517.1, read as the reverse complement.
GTTCTTCAATCCTCCTAGTACTCCCTCAACTAAATAGTCTGAATAACATGACGTGAAGTGTGACATTTAAGGCCTATTCTTTTGAGGCACTTTTTCTATTTTTACTGAGCTATTTGTATTCATACTCGAGATTTCTTTTCTAGTTCCATCACGATTATACTTTCGATCGTTAAAATTATATCACATTTTTCTTAACCCTTGAGTGCATTGAATTTAATGATTGCATTTGCTAAAGTCTCTGATCTGGAAATATCCGGTGTTGAGTTTAGAATAGTCATTTGATATTTCATTTATTCTGATCATGATTCCTCCTTCTAACCCACTAAGAGTGTATATCAAGGTTTTATAGATCAATATATCATTTTTGTGTTAATTTCCAAATCTCTAAGCAAAGAAACCATGAGATTCGTGATGATTCTTAAAGCCCTCCAAAATTTAATTATAACAAACTAAAATTTTGCTTGTTTCAAAGATTCCATTCAGCCACACCTTAGCATCTTTAAAACTGGAATCAGCACTATACCATACAAGCTTAAAGACCGAATCATCGTATGAGTACTTCTCATCATGAATATGAGAATCAGGCCTTCTAATTTCACACCTACAGAATTTGTGATTATTTTGAGTCACAATACCCAGCGTCAAATATCTAGAACATTCACATCCAGTGTTCAGTTCAGGATTTTAATTAAACCTGCATCAGGTTTTGGATGACTGACTGTTTCGAAGTGGGAATATCTTTTTCATCAAGATACATGAATAAAAAAAGTTGTTAATAATAACTAGGCACAATATACTATAAACAACTACGAACTATAATTATTTTTTAACAGATAGACGAACAAATATATGCTTTGTAGTAAAAGATCTTGATCACATAATAAGTACCACTGAAAGTTTTTTTTTATCTATAACAAGCTATTACACTATTCAGGACTCACTATCCAGCTCACGTTTGTCCACAAATACTAAAAAGGTATGATGCCAGTCCGAGTGTATGATTTCAATTACGGGATCACCCATCAAGCTGAAGCTAGGCGGATTAGTTTGCGATTATCTCATTCCTTCGCATATTCTAAGTTCTAATGCTGAAGCCAGAATTTTTAAGTATCTAAATATTTTCTGCAAAAAATAAATTTTTGGCTGGAACTAGACATAATCGAATAATAACAACCGAAAACGAAAGAAATGTAGGGTTCATGATTTATTATGTTTTTTGAAAAATTAATGGCTAAGTCTAAATTGTTTTGTATATTTTATAGATGAATTTTCGGTTAATTCAATAAAATTAGCTTATTCCGTTAACTATTAAAGATTTTTTTTAAAGATTAAAAAGGCATTCTGATTTCTCCTCCTCTACGATAGCTTCTCGACCATCACCTTAGCTAAAATTAATTTTATAAAATGACTATATTTTTTTAATATATTTTCATTATTTGAAATCCAGCTACCAGGTCTTTTATGCTAAAACTATCGCTTTTTCTATATATACATATACATATTAGATTGTTTAAATACTCATAATTTCAGTTACAAACCAGTAATTATCTTAGAAGACTGTGTTCGTTGGTTTTACTGTCTAAATTTATTTAATTTCTCAATCTCTTAAAAATAATAGCTGCAAAAAAAAA
>LDMZ01028494.1:0-14861 GCA_001455285.1 Sphaeromyxa zaharoni | reverse complement strand
TTTTTTTTATATTATTAATGATAGATTACGTAGATAAAACAAATTGTGAAATAATTTTTACAACGTTAAATTACGGTATTCTAAGATATATTCAAACCTAATACTAAATTGATTTTTTATGTTATTTTAATTATTATATATTTCTAAACCTTTTTAAATAAAAAACTTGAATAAAATTTTATATTGATAAATTAAAATAGCATTTATGGATCCTCAAGAAAAAATCTATGATGATCTAAAAAAAATTCTTATAGAAGGTATCAATTGTTGTCACACATTTTTACTTTTCTGTAGTGAATTTTAATGATTATACAGCTGAACAAAAAAAAAGTACTATTTTTTTACAAACTAAATTTTAAACTTGATATGTTTTTAAATATATCATTAAATTTCTTAATTAACTTTTGAAAGATTATTTAAAGCGGTATCGCTTTCCAGATGGAATCGATGACAATTCAGGTTTGTATATTTTTTTATTAATAGTTTAATAGACATAACTGAACCGCTAAAAATAGCCAATGGTTAAATTTTTTAATATATTTTTTAATTTAATAGATGAAATTCTTCAAACCATACTGAATATTATTAGGGAGAATCGTCCGAAATGGTTTAGTAAAATATATTTTCACAAGAACATATTTTATAAAGACTTGCTTTTGTTAGATGAATCTTACCCGGAGCATCTTATCAAAATTGGCAATGCAGTAGAACAGAATACGGGTTCATTATTTGTGTTTTAATATTACTTTATAAGGTGCAGATCAAGCATTAAAGGATAAATTTAAACGTAATTAAATTTTTAATAATATTCGAAGTATTTATCATTAATTCAAGACGAGCATATTTTTTTTGAGCTTAACGTACATTAGAACTTCAGAAACTACTAGAGTTTGCAAGTAAGATTTTTTTAGTAACTATTAGTGATATTTATAAGAAGGATTTGCTAAAGAAGTTAGGATTGTCGAAACTAGTTAAAATTCAAAACCTTTAAATAAATCTTAAAATACAGATTGCACCAAGCGAAAAATAAATTATTTCAAAGATAAACTTTTTACGGATGGTATGAAACTATTCCTTTAAATATTAAATATATCTTATCCGTTAAGATTTTTTTGAACTTCAGGAAGAATGTATGGGTAGTTCGTATTTTATGCTAAATTAGTTTTATAACTAGAAGGAATAAGAGCAGTAATTATGAAAAATGATACTGTAACATTATTTACGGAATATAGAAAATATCAGCCCAGTATTAATTAATTATATCAATATGTTTTTTAGACGATTTTTCTGGAATACAGGATTTACTTCTCCGTTGCTACAGTATACTTTTTTTAAAACTGTTATGACTTTTATCATTACAATTCCTTTAAATGAAATTTATTTTTTTAGGCTTTTTAAGTGGAGAACCTACCCGGGATATAATTAATCCTGCTGATCCAGGTAAATTATTGTATTTTTTACTATTTATGAAAAATAATCTACTTTAACTAAAATATCTGTTTTTAAGCAATTTTTATTATTTTAGCCCCAAATAGAAAGGTTATCATTGGAATGAGTGTTACTGGAAGTATTATACTTATTTTAAGCATGTAATTTTCAAATATTTTTATCTTTAATTATTTAGAATGGCTGTTGGTAAACAAATTTTCTATTATTTTAGCTTAAATAGCCCTAATAATATTTCAGAAAAAGAGAAAAAGCACTCTAAAAAATGTTGATGATTTTGACAAAACACATCAGGAATAAAGATTTACTAGAAAATTAATATTATATTATAGTCATTATTTCTTTATTATTTCCATTTTTCAGATATTCTAAATTGATTATTCATTTAAAAATATAATTAAACATGGAAAAATCTCTCAAATCGTTGATCTGTTTCATATATCAGAATCTGATTTTCGATCATGCTTTATTAAAATATATATCTTTATATAAACGATCATTTAGATCATAGAATCACAATTACAGATTTTTAATATACTATTTATGACTGTTTTTAAAGAGATTTTTTACAATCCTGGTTTTTTTAGCAAAATGACAAACCAATAAATTTAAAATTCTGTCGTCGTGGCGAGTAATCTTCGATCTTGGAAATATTTTTTATTCAAAAAATCCGAATCCCATATTTTAAATTGTGTTAACATACATTAACTGATCATAAATACATCAGTTTTTCAAAAATTAAAACTAGACAATTTCGTCAAAATTTTTTTGATACCCAAGATTATATATATAAAAAGCATTCGCTTTATTAAAATTTTGAACATTAGTTCATCTTTTTTTTGGGAATCTTGCTTGAACATCTTTTTGATTTTTATTAATTTTGTATCTTAATTTCTCAATTAAAGGTAAATAACTCATAAAAACTGTTTATTATTATTTACCGGAATTTTTTTAATTCTATAATATCCCAATGCACTTTTACAAGGAAAAAATCTAGTCTACTGGCCAAAACCTAGTCTATATAATTTTAATAGTATATTATGGAATAGTCACATTTCTATTTCTTCTTATTCCCCTATTTATTTTTAAACAAATTTTTGTATATTTCTAAGAAATAAGCGAATATGGTTCCGTTTGATGAGTATCAGTAACGCTAACAACATCTTTGAAATAAGAAATTTTATGATATAAAAAATTATATATCAGGTTTAATTGGATCTTAAATATAACCGGAAAAAATTTTTAAAGATAATTCATTCAATATATTAAGTTAATCGTGGTGTCGGAATCTTCATTGGTTTATTAGATTGATTCATCTGTGTTAAAAAAAATAAATGTGTAGGCATGTATATTATGAGACAATCGACACTTACAGTTGGGTTCTGACTCCGCAGCAAATTAATTGACCTAATTTTGGACTTAGGGTACGTTCTAAACACCCATTGCTGTGGTGAGTCGATGTTGGTACCGATGTTAAAATACATAAGTATATATATAAAAAACTGTATTCTATTTAAATAAAAAATTTAATCCAACGCCGAGGCGGCATTATCACGTTTATTAATAATATATTCCCTGATAATAGTATCCACTCCGGTTATTACCGAAATATCATAATCCGTTAATTGGATTATGATAATATATACAATTAAAATTATTAAAAAAAAACGTCATATAACTTCTATGAGCATAATAAGTATTTTCTTTTTTAAATTCGTGCATCAGTCCAGATGAATTTCATTTAAGTTAATAAAGAATAAATAGTGGGTAAAATATTAGCCGCCATAAACTTACATTTTAACTGAAACCAGATCGTTGGGTAGATATAATTAATTAAATGGAATAATTGTATAAAGCTTGTTAAATGAAATCTTTATGTTTTTTAAAATCAAAAAATAATATACAAAATTTATTCTATTAGTGATTCTAATGGCATTAATTTATATTGCAAATTTTGTTATAAACAATATTTTCTCGAAAGTAATATAAACCAGAAATGATACTCGTTATTATATAAAATTGATTCCGTGTACACATAGGTTTACTGACATTAATAATGCCAATTTCAGCTTATTTTTTATAAATTAAAGACCAGGTAAACATTTTTTTATTAAAAAAATAGGACATGGTTCCAAAGTTTTAAAATTCATGATCAGTTTATTATGATCAGATTAAATCCGTGATGTAACCTCAAAAGATTCTTAATATATCATTTTTTATCTGCCATAAATATTCTTCAAAATCAATGCATTAATTCGTTACGAATAAGATTAAAAAATTCAAAAGCGTTGATGTAAGAATGCGTGTTCTTATGTTCTCTTTGCTATTTTATATCAGTTCTGGTTAGTTTATGTTACTTTATTGATTTTGCATGGTTTATTTTAATATATATACCAGAAATCAAAGTCTATTGCTTTTAAAAAAATTTTATTTACTTAAATTTAGTAGAAATTTGCACTCTAGCATGGAATTGATTATAGTACAGAAGATGATTCCTGCGGGATACGTTTCTTTAAAATTTTTGATTGATCTAGATTTTTATTCTACGTATTTTATAGCATTAAAAAATATTGGATAATTTTATAACAAACATATTATTAAAAATATCGTTTTGGTTTTGGTTAATAAATCTTCAAACGTAAGAGTTTATGTTAATTTACTTAGTAAATTTACACACTGATTTTTTTTGATTTATTACATAGTGGATGATATTATCATATCAAAATAAATTTATCACACCAAAAATATTAAAATGTCTTTTTAAAAAATGATACAGAAAAATTTTTTCTGGAATTAACTTTTGCCTGAAAAAAATCAGTTAACTTGTCATATAATACATTTTTATCTGGTATCTTCTTAAGAAAAATAGTTAAAAAAATTTCGGTTCAGTAACAGGAAAAATGAGCTAAAGTTTAAATATATATTACTCCCTGGAAACCCAAAAATGAAGCATGTTTAACTTACCTAGAAGTTATTGTTTTGTCAAAATCTTATGATATCTTTACAAAATACTGATTTGATCGAACAAACAACTCTTATTAAAAGATCACTAAACATTCTGTTTAACCATGATGCAAATATAAAATAAAAATTAACTATTGCAACTACGTACTGCTGACGGTTTCAAAATTAGAATTTGTTTCGATCAAATGACAAAGCCCATATTTATAATATGAAACTTTCTTTATTCCTATTCTTATTATATCACCGATAAACCGCCTCAGTAAGGAAAAATACAAACAAATGTCAGTTGTTTTTAGCATTTCCAGGTTATGTATTGAACGTAGATTGGAGGCAATTTTGTCTATATTTATAGGAAATCAGTTGTAATAACAGGAGATACACATGTCTGATACAACAAATGAATGACCGCTTTTGTGTGTCAATGATTGTGTATAACCTACCCTACGATTATATTTATATTTTACCATACCTTCATGACTGTTTATTCTAAATCGCGATCCAGCAAGTGTAAAGAATTAGATTTTAATAACATTACAAAAACTAAATTAAATATTTAACACGTCAATGATCTATCCGTCCCGTCGACCGCCACACAAGGCTGCATCAAAGCTTTAGATCTCTTTTCGCGATCATCTAATCATGAAATGCTATTCAAGAGGATACCTCATATTAATTTGAAGCTTTTTTCATATAGTAAAAAAATAAATTTCTATTTGAATGTTTTTGTAAATTTATAGAAGATCTGACATAATTTCATAAATGGATAAGTATATATCTTGTAATAAGCAAAAACATCTTTTTGATTAAATACGTTAGTAAAATAAATAAAACATATCATTATTGAAAAAAATAGCATATCCATGGAAAATGTATTAAAGTCATAAAAATCATAGCAAATATTTTTGCCATAAACATGGATCCAAATAATATTCCTAATTAAATATAAAAATTCTCCCGGTATTTTTTGACTGAATAAATAGCTATATCCCCTACTATTGAAAGAATATCGTTTTAATATGAATAAAATATTATTATATTTTTTTGAAGAAAATTATTTAATCATTTTATAATTTTTTTAAAGATCTACTATGAATGCAGTTTTATTTGCATTCTATTCATATTAAAATAGAATAAAAAACCTATTTAGGACTGAATAAACGTTTTCTTTAAAAAAATCAAAAAATTCTTTTTGGTATGTAAATCCAGAAAAATATATATATATATTGTTTTGTTTCTTGAAATATATAAAAATCTAAGTTTAAGATAATAAATTTTTCTTAGTAGTTTGTAAATATATCATTTATATTTAATAATATAGCTTCACATGGTTTAAAAATCTAAAATTTAAAATTTTCTATTAACATGAGGTAATTGTTGTTGGTAATTTCAAATGTTTCGAATCTTTAATTACTAAATTTATTAAATGATTGTAATCATATTGAAGATAATTTATATACAAAAAGATATAGAATTTTAGTAAAGTTACTCGAAAGATATTTATCATTTTATGTCTTATTTACTTGAAAACAATTTAGATTTTTCAAAAACCCATGGATAATCCTTTTAATGCGCATAAAAAATATTTTTAATACAATAATTAGTGCATATTTAATAGAGTGCTAAAAAATGGGGCAAAAAATGTAACTATCCTTGTGCAAAGTTGAAGGAAGAGAATGAAAAAGGCTTACTCCAGAGACGTTGGATCTAATTGAAGAAACCATAATAAATAATCATCCATATACACGCGTATGATCTAAGAGTAAGAATGGAGGCCTGATATAAATTTTTAACATTTCAAAGTCATGAATAAACATTGTACTAGAACAATATGGAATCTCACTAAATCAAAAGCGTTCAGAAAAACAAAGGGTTATTGAAGCAAACATATCATTCTGAAAAAATATTCATTATGGTTCAATAAAAATCTTTTAATATATCATTGTAAGGTTGAATTCACTGATCAAAGTGAATTTAATCTCATATGACAAGGAAACAGGGAAGAAGTTCTAGGAACTAGAGCAAATATTGCTAAAATAATCTTAGAGGAAGAAAGATACCACTGATTCCCAAGATGTCATATAAATCGTATTTTTACACAAAAATTGTTGATGATATAAACTTGAATGAATAGAAATAAAAGAATCAATCACCGAGTTATTTATATATCAAAGAAACAGTACTAATGTAAGACATCCAAATCAGATTTTTTATAATGCCACTGTGTACCAAGGGGAGGGTAAAAAAATGATTCCCCAAAAATATAATATATTATCTAAATTCCTGACTCCAAATTTTATAAGGTTCCACTTCGTGAAGGAAAATCTTTCAAAAATTAAAATAATGTTACTGTTTCTTTTCAGAAGTGATAAACAGAGCCATGTCTCAAACTAGTCGGAAAGATTTCAATGCATGATTTAGACTTATGTTTACAAATATCATAAATTATGCTGCATATCCTAGATATGATCACTAAATTTCTAAAATTATTTTTATTATTAGTAAATTTAGTTTAATATGTAAAATAATATAAACAATAAGATATATCTCGTAGCATGAGAATAATAAACATGCTTACGGCGCCTTCATGTATGATCACAAATGGAAATGTCAATTTTCAAGTGAATTTAAAATTTGTACATAAAAATCCGTAGTTTATACCAGCTTATCTGTTTGAGTTGTTACATAAAATTCTCCTAGTTATTTATTAGAATATTTCATGGTTATATCCTAAATATTACTATTTCATCCATACATATTGTCAAGGACCGATAAACAATTCAACTAACACCGCCATTAAGCTGCGTTCCGGATACGCACGTAGACAATCTTATATTTTATACCTAGTTACCAGACCTCTAAATTGTATATAAATAGCCCGCAAAATGGCTTTAATTAGATTATTAATTTATCCTTTCACAGTGGTGGCAACGGCTATGGAATATTTTAAGCACTCGTTGATGGAACAGACCAGTACTACCGGAGCAATCTTTGAATTGATTACCGATGTAAAAAAATGGAGTCAAGAGGACAAACTTTCTTACTTCAAGCTAGCAATCCCAAGTACTATCAGGGAGAGAATATTGGCTGAATTCTCTGACAGACTGGCTTTGAAAAGAATTAAGCCTGAGGATCACTATTTTGTTTTAAAAACGATAGTTACTCGAGAACATGAGGAGGAAGCATTGGATGGATATCCTAATGATATTTTTCAGGCCTGTATTATCAATCCTGATGAAAAATTTAAGACGTTCCTAGAGAGAGCCACGAGACTACTTGGAAGATGGATCCTTGGATTGTCCATCGAGCAGAAGGAAATTATTTTGAAGAAAAAGCTTATTGAAAATGTCTCGAAAGAGCTTCGACAGCAATTTCGAGTACAGGCGCGATATCCTTGCCTAAAATTGTTGAGAGATTGTCAGCTATCACTAAAGTATATAACGATTTAAACCATGTGATCGCGGTTAACCCATCGGAAGATAGATTGGATAGGCTCATTACACTATTGGAAACTATTTGTGTGGATAAAGCAAGAAAAAGTAGGGGAGTTGGAATTAACGGAAGGGATAATTTTAGATTCGGTAACAGAGTCCGCACTTCGCAGCAACCATGGTCAAATCTTTTGAAAATCTGCGTGATAGAGGAAGATCTAACTTAAACGTAATCCGAGTAGAGGAACCTCAGATAGATAACGGTGATAGTTCAGAATTAGATAAGAATTATTCTGGTGACAGCAACTATGTTTCGTGTTTTAGTTTAAGAAATATTAATAGATCTCCAGATGAAAATTACATTCGTAGTGAAAATGTTTATTTTAACTCACTTAATACTGATATTGGGAAAAAGGTCGAATACATTGCAATGGAACTCTAGTCTTCCAATGTTGCAAATAAGAATAGCAACAAGATGCCTTTCCGCTCTAATAGATACTGGCTCTGCATTTTCACTTTTTACAGAAAATGTATCGATAAAGAACACATCAACGGAAGTGTGAATATCCCTAGTTTAATAGCAGCAAACGGAACAAAAATGAACATTATTGGGCATGTTTTCCATAAGGTTTGTCTGAAGGAAAACAATGTGACGATGAACTTTTACGTTACCAATGAATTACCATTTGACGCAATCCTTGGCAGAGACTTCCTTGAAAAGAATAAGGTTAAAATCGATATGGGTAGGAAGAGTGTGGAGTGGCGTTTTAATGTTAATGAAACCCCGGTTCTAAAGGCAAACGAAAAGTTTAACGTAAAATTTGATGATAACCTCTCTTTAAAAGAAAAACAGGACCTTTCGTCCATTTTGGAAAAAAAGTTAAATTGTTTCTCACATCATTCATGGGACTTGGGAAGAACGAATATTATCACGCATTCAATACCTACCGGAAAAGCTGATCCAGTAATTTCACCGTGCTACAGAGTCCCCTCGTGTTAGAACAGGAAGCAAACGATCAAATCGAGGGTATGCTTAAACATGGTATTGTTCGAGAGAGCTTTAGTCCTTGGTGGTCCCCAGTCACCTTACCACTAATAAAAGATGGGTCCAGACGTTTTTGCATAGATTTTCGACGACTAGATGATGTAATAAAACGAGACCAATACCCATTACCTTTGATTGATGATATTCTGGACAAAGTAGTGTACCACAAGTACTATTCTACTCTGGATCTGGAATCTGCTTTTTTACAGATTGAAATAGAAGAAGAAGACAAAAAGAAGACGGCCTTTAGTTTAGGATCAGGAGGAGGGATATTCGAGTTCTACGTGATGCCCTTTGGCATAAATAACGCTCCAGCTAACTGTCAACGACTGCTTGATAGAATTTTTGTTGAGGAATTGAGAGACATTATACCAATACAAAAATAGAATATATCTCGATAAAAATAAATAATTAATTAATTAAAAGGGGTCTAGTAACTAATCGGCATTGGATGGGTTCTTTCGTAATTATATTCAACAATTTTTAAAAATTTCAAATTCGTCAGAGGCTATATAGACGATATAATCATATTTTCTGACTCTTGGACGAAGCACTTACAGCATTAGAAAACGCATTGCAACTGTTAAGCGAGGCGGGGCTGAAATTAAAACAAGCAAAGTGCTTATTTGGCACGAAAGAAATTAAATTTTTTGGGCACATAATAAATCAAAGTGGCATATTCTCGGATCAAATGAAAGTAGAGGCCATGATTCGATGGAACCGACCACAAAACACTAAGAATTTACAGTCATTCCTTGGAACGTGCTGCTACTTCAATCTTTTCCTAGCGAATTGGACAGAGTATGCATCCCCTTTATACGAACTATTGAGTAGAAATAAAAGTTTTTCCTGGACCAATATTCGGGAAAACTCTTTAAAAAAATCAAGGATATGTTAAAGTGCATGCCGGTTTTATCTTTTCCACATAAATATGACTCATTAATTTTAAAATGTGACGCTTCATGCAAGGCAGTCGGTTCCGTTTTATCCCAAACTATAGATGGCGTTGAAAGACCTATTGCCTTCGTCAGTAAATCTCTTCATAACGCCGAAAAAAATCATGCTACCATAGACAGGGAAATGCTGAAAATCGTTTGGGCGTTAAATAAATTCCGACACTATCTGATCGGTCGTCAATTCACTCTATATAAGGATCATAATCCGCTTACGTACTTAAAATCTTTTAAAGACTCTCATAATAAAAGGGCTAGATGGTTGTCTCGATTATCTCAGTTCGATTGTACAATAAAGCACATCAAGAGTTCCGAAAATGTTGTTGCCGATCGTCTTTCCCGTTCAGTAAATATGTTGGAATCGTGCTCTAAAAATATGAGCTCTCTACCTAGTTTAGAAGAGAGGGAGGAAATTATATCTAAATATCATTGTGATGTAGCTTGTCATTTAGACTCAATGAAAACGCTAGAACTTATTAAAAGGTATTATATTTGGCAGGGAATGAAGAAAAATGTACAGAATTTCATTAACTCATGCTTATCATGCAATAAATTCAAGAGACAAAGAAGCAAACGAAGGGAAAATTTAATTCCGATAGCTCCTGTGACTCCCTTCAATACTTTGCAGGTAGAATTTTTTGGACCGCTACCAATCACAAGAAATGATAACAGGTATATTCTTTAATTCATTGAGCAATTTTCGAAATGGCCCGAAGCAGTAGCACATCGGATCAGACAGCTCAGACATTGGCTAAAGTATTTTTTAACCTTATCATTGCAAGACATGGAGTGCCAAACCAAATTCATTCTGACCAGGGAACTCAGTTCAAAGCCCGAATTGTTTAAGAACTATGCGAAAGTTTGGGATGTAAAAAAAATAGAACAACAGCCTATCATCCTAAAGGAAATGGTATCGCAGAGCGCTGTGTTCGGACGATAAAGACAAAGTTAAAGATTTTATCGGAAAATTCTCCAGAAAGGTGGAATATAAATTTAAATAAAGCCTTGATGTCAATGCGTATTACTACTAAAGATAGTTCAACGGGATTCCCACCTTATGAGCTTATTTTTGGAAAGTTACCTATAACTTATTATGATTCGAAATTTCTTGACCCGGTTAATAATGAAAACATATCTTATTCAGAGCACATGGTTAGACTGCACAATATGATTAACACTACAACTACTGAAGCTAAGGAAAATATTTCCAAGAGTCAGTTAAGATACAAATTTCAATATGATAGGAAAAGCATGCCACCCGAGGTTACTGTTTCGGACAAGGTATTTCTAGAAACGCTAAACCCAGGTTCATTGGATCCATTGTACATAGGTCCCTATGTCGTGTTAAAGAAAATTAATGTGGTAACTTATATTATCCAGGAAGAAAATAGCCCAAAGAACATAAAGACAGTACACTCTCACAAGCTGAAGCCAACGAGAATAAAGCAACCCATACCTAAGATTTCCTGCAACGATGGTGATAGGCAATTTTCAAAGAGGGGAGAGATGTTGTAACAAAAGGGTTCCGGAGCCGGGATTGAACCCGCGACCTCTGTCCAGCTTAGCAGGCACGTTACCACTAAGCCTTTCATTGGACGTTAACATCAACTCTATGTTTACTTTTGTTATTCTCATTACAATGTCAATGACCGATAAAAAATTCAACTAACACCGCCATTAAGCGGCGTTCCGGTTACGCACGTAGAAAATCGTATATTTTATACCTAGTTACCAGACCTCTAAAATTGTATATAAATAGGTCGCAAAATGGCTTTAATTAGATTATTAATTTATCCTTTCACACATATCATTCTTTATTAAGAAAAAAATACTAATGTTGAATTTAAAATTTATATTCTTATGTAGTTATCTTGTTCTCCGGTTTGAAATATATGGTAATCTGCTCACATAAGCGTTAATAAAAGGAAACAACTGCAAAGATTTCTGAGTACAATTATTCTCGATCTAATTGAAAAATTTTCTAATAACAATAAGACTATTGAACCTACGGAATATTCCTACAATTCTGATTATGAAATACTAATTTTTCAAGCATTTTACAAGAAGAATGAAGAAAAACATAAGCTTATCTGAAGGTGTCAAAACCAACAAAAGAGTAGTATACATAACCTGCTGCATATCAATATTATACCAATTCCGAAATTTATTTTAATGGATAAACATATAATAAACAAAAAAATAGATTTATATGGGCTGAAAGCATGTTTCGCAAGGGTAGTAGCAAATCCCTACCACAACTTTGGTCAAACCAATTCATCCTCACGATATCTACCGAAATAAACCGGATTTTCATATGTTCATTGGGAAAAATAAAAACATGAGTTCAGTTCCACTTGCCAGTTTGTTTTGGTGTTAGAAAAATTATTATTTTGAGGAGTTGTTAAAATTATAGAAGATCTGAGTAGTGATGAAGTCCAGTCTCAGGAGTTTTGCATCAGTTTGTTCTCCGATATCCATAAAATATGTCTGAATCTTAGAAGAGGTCTCTTAAATGATAATGAAGTACTCTTTCTTAGATTTAAATCATTATTTAAGATGATAAACCACCTTTCAACCGTTTATATGTATATAACTAGGTTTTTATCGTTTAAAACCTTGGTGAATGATCGAAATTTTTTGCTAGTAAAGCTACATGAAACTTTACTTCGTAATAATGAAGGAAACAAATTCATGATCTTGTATTTTCATACTTTTTTAGATTTTATTAATTAGATTAAAGAAAAAGGATCTTGATTTAGGGGTTTGTTCCTGCATCTTTCAGATGTTTTCTGCAGTAACTTCGAGTTCAAAATATTGGTCTTCTATTATACTCAAAAATTTGTGTTTACAAACTCTATCTTCTTGGCTATCGAAAACATCAACTAGAAATCTGTCACTATCAGATAATTTGTGTATAAATAAGGTTTTTTTACTCTTTAATTTTACGCCAGAGCTCACAATAATTTTAAATGGTTCTTGTGATATATTTTTTCTATAAATTCAGTTTCTGTGTGTGATTTTAGAAATTATAACTTTTTATAAATCATAAGAATTGTCTTTTGTGGAAATTTTAGATATTTAATAATTTTAGTTATTATTTGAAGCGCAGATTATTTTTTCATGTTATCTAAGTGTGTTTTATTATTTATTAGTTAATTCTCAATCTTTTAATAGAAAAAGTTGACAAACATAAAATTAACAATGACATTACAAACATTATATTTTCCCACCTTTTTAGGTCTTAGCACAGTTTGGGCCAAATATGCATGAGTAAGTAACGAATGTTATCTGCAAAGAAAAAATGTTACCAAGCCCTAGGTTAAACCGAGGTTTGGAATCATTATATATATATTGATTTTGCTTTTTGAAAATATAATTTGTTATGGACGATTTTTGATAGAATCAAATATTTAGCCAAATGTATTTTGTTACATATTGATTTAATTATAAATAACTGTGCTATCACTAATTATATACCACCTTAGGTTTTATCTACCATTTCAAAAATAAGCCCTGTTCAGTCTCTTTATATATTTTTATAACTTTTACATCAACACCTAATCTTAGGTGATATCGCCAATATCTTTTAATCCGTTAATTATATTTTATTTTCCCTAATATATCTTTGAGTCTTGTTAAAATATTTTTTGTAATTATCCTAATTCATCTACAAATTTATTTTGTACCATCGTATTTACATGAATAGTTATTAGTATTTGTTGTTCGGAAGTATTCTTCAAATTAGATTTCTTTTTAACTTAAAAATCATGTTTGAGTTTAAAATGAACCTTTTTACAAATATTAAGTGTATCCGTTTATATTTTATGTTTGTTAAAAGATTTTTAAGTATATTAATTTATCTCTGTAATACATCCGTTCTTATTTTTTTGATTTTTAAAAATTTTCATATTTTAATAGATTTTGTTTAAAATTTAAATAAAAATAAGCGATAGGATTTATTTTTTTTATCTGAATATTTACTTCAATAATTAATACTTATTACCTTGTTGATTTTTTCATAACATGTTATAGTCGACCTTATTAAGATATCTCCTTTTGATAAATATACATCCTTAAATTAATAACTATTTAAAATTTTGATTAAAGTGCCGATACCTTAGATTTATAAAATTATAGTCACCACTTGAGTGAATTTTTTTTGGAATCTAATATATATCTATACAATTAGAGTTATATCGAAACTCTAGAAATTTTTCATTATAACCTCATCAATATTTATATGCAAGTCTGAAAATCTTTGTCATCACTCTTTTTTGAGTGGTTGCTATATATATTTTCTATAGCAACATTCAGCCGTATATCAATGACTCCATCCGTCAAATCCGTGTCTAAGCTGTTTATTCGTTTATAAATATTTTTAGGGGCCATAAAAGCAGTAAATAGTTATAAAATAAAACTCATGTAATTTTATTACATCTCTTCCCTGATATTAGATCTTTTTTTGGATGCATGCTCCCTACGCCAAGCTTTTAGTATGAGTTCTTAATAATTATTTTAATGTATGATTGCGGTTTAGGCAACCTTCTTCATCCGTAAAATACTCAGTTTTTACCTTTTTACGCCATATGCTCTTCACTTTCGTATTACATCTATGAAAGCTCATATTCTCTTCTTAACATCTTTATTCACATTTTTTTAAGTTCAAGCTTATGAATTCACTCATCGAATGAATAAGCCTAATCAATCAGAATACTTTCCGTATAATATGAAGTATTGTTTGATTATCCTGTTTTAAATACTTTATTAATATAATTTTTTAATTTTAAAATATGGTAACATGAAAATAGTATTTTTATTTGATGGAGTGCGATTCGTCAATATAAATTTCATACATAAAATTCTACTAAAAATTACATCCCACCTTGCATTTAAGAAAATATTTTATTGAAAGCAAAAAAATTATTAGTAGGCTCTTTTTAAATATATGAAGAATTTATATCAATATAAAATAACTTATAAATAGATTTTGGTTATTTTTGTAAAATGCACAGGTTAAGTACAATC
>LDMZ01028440.1:0-14158 GCA_001455285.1 Sphaeromyxa zaharoni | reverse complement strand
TTTTTTTTATTTATTAGCCGTTAAAATAGAAGGCGATTTTTATCAAAACTTATAACCACATTTAGTTCTAGCCATTTGAACTAACAGAACTGCCTTAAAACGATTTATCTATGCTTTTAGTCTTCTAAATTTATATACAGGGTTTAAAATAATTGTTCTATATAAATGTACAAATTTAATTGATTCCTCTGTTCAGAATTAAAATATATATTTCCTTTAGTATATGCCAGGTAACGTACAGCATCTTTAATCACATCTTCGTGTTTCAAGAAGTATCTCATTTTCTATCAGATACTAACGTTGTAGGAGTCTTATATATTATGATAATTTTTACCTGGTTTTTCAATCAGATAAAAGCGCTAGATTGAGTTTTTTCTCCATTCAAGCAGTTCGGAAGGATAAAAATTATGAACATCATTAAATGATTGATCTAATTTATAATTAAATTTTTAATTAGAATCTATAATTTCTAGGGAAAGTTTTACTAATAATTCCCATGTTAAAAATCTTTTTAAATTAATTCAAATAGTGTTCCCTTGGGAGATAGTGCTATTAAATCATATTAGTTATTGAAATAATCACAAACTTCTAAATCCTACTGTAAAAGTTAAAAGTTTCTATCATACATAAAGTCCGGTGTAATAACTAAGAATTAAAATAATAAATACGTGTGTATATTAATTAAATATTTTTAAATATATGTTTAATGTCGTTTTTTGAATACTGTCGTATTCTTTGTAGAGTATCAATCACCTTTTGACAACTTCTCGGTGTGAGCTGGCTAGATTCACTTGATATATCTGTTACAGGCAATTACACTATAAAACTCTTAATGACCGAATTTAAGCATAAAATAGGGAAAATTAATCATGAGTTGAGTATTGCTTCTTTCTGTTAATTCTGTGGTCCACAACCAGGGTTCAAAGAATATTTAAGGAACTGTAATAGTGTTTCAGAGGCTTCATTAAATGATCCAATTCTGGAAAAGGATATATATTGCATGGATGGTTATATGGATTAAGGATTAGATGGGATGAAACGGATAGGGGTTCGGTGGCCGCTAATAAATTATCCAACAAATAGATTTCGTGGAACAAGGCATTAAAACTTTTATTCTACTAGGTTATGGTTTCAAAATACCCAACATACAGTGAGGTACACGAAAAAACGAAAAATATATTAAGGAAAGAATAATAACAAGAAAATCAATGAAACAGGGTAAATCATCAAGGATGTTGGGCTAGATTCTCGCGTTTCCTATATTAGCGAAAAAATAGATAATTATTTACTTTGATCTAATGCGTATAAAAAGTAAAATAATGAAAGTGTAGTGCCAACGCCAACATAATGATAAAGGCGGGCGGCAGCGGAGAGTTCGGCGGAACAAACGTGAGTAGTAGTAATTACTTATTATAATAAGTTATAAATACATATATATATTATGTCTTTTAAAACCCGATATCCGAAAGCTAAATCGGTGTTTTCTAACTACGAAAAAACTGCTCAGCCACCGACGGGATTCCACAGAAAGAAACGGACAATAAACATTAAAAAGCTTCAAAAGTAATTTAGGAAATTTTTTTATGAAAATAGTAAAATTAATTTTGAAAAAAACAGGGAGTTCCAACAACTCATGATCCAAGCACAATTCAGTGTCGACTAAGGTTATCAAACGTCTTAGAGAATTTAGAAATGGGTATAAATGAATAGTTGGTCTCTACCAGTTTTACGCTGGATAGATCATGCTAATTTTAGTAGCATTAAAAAGTTTTAATACCTACTGTCTTTTTAAATTTGATTACCAATTTTTTGATTTTAATCAAATATAGTTTTGATGAAGAATATATGTTAATATTACCCAAAATATTCCAGTCAGACTCTTAGGAAAAAAAGAGCCTAAATCATTCTTGTTATTGATCCATTTACTTTATCTTATCTCATTCTCTAAAAATTAAAAATTCTAATATTTGAATTATCAGATAATTTATGGCAGGTTTATCAGTATGATATTAGAATTCAAGAAGAATCATTTATATAATTATTAATACCTAATTTCATTGTTCATTCGTAGAGCAATAAAGGTAATAACCATTTAAATTAAATTTTGTAATAAAACGATTTCTTAAAGTATTTTAAGAGATTTTTTATCTGCTAAATGACAGTTTAAAAAGAATAAAAGGCTAAACACGGAGTAGGTATCCCATCAAAAAGATCTAGTTATACTTTTCTTTAACTCAAAAAGATCCGATTAAAATAATTTTAGCATTCCGAGTCCTCTTTTTAAATCAAGTTTTGATAATTGTAGACTTTTACTAACCACCTCAGAAAACATAAACCTAAAATAGATGGTGTTACCTTGACATCGATTTGTTGGAAAAATTCCTACAGTGCCTTTCAATATATGGGCTATATATCCGGAATCTAACCCGACACGAAATCAGTTTGAATACAAGTTCAGTCATACGGAAACATTTGTCAAACACAAAAGAAGCGGACAGATGTTTTTTTCTAAAATACAAAATTAAACACAAATTCTGCTTTTGATATATTAACACGAAATTAGTGTCTGGGCTTGAAAAAATATTTGTTTCGCATTTATAAAGATTTTTTAACTCTAGCTCTCTAAATATATGTATGATATTACGGCAAAACTATCCCATAAAGAGGTAAGTGCACATACATGCAAATCGTACGATATCAAACATTGAAATTAGTCGCTGCTAGTAGGTTATGACCTAATCTCTACATATACAAAATTTTGATATATGATATGTAAAAACATTCAATACATGAAAAGCAAACCTTAGCAAGTAATAGTATAGGCCATATATGTGTGAGTACTTTAAGAATTATTTTATCCGGATTTAATAGGTCCATTTTATGACCAAAATTTACGATTTTGAAAATTCAGCTTAAATATTTAAAAAATAACGATAAATTAGAATGATAAATGTTAAAAAAGGGTTTTACTTATTATATAATTCATTCTATTTTACTAAATCAGGGAATAAAATACCCTAGTAGTGATTGATTTAAATATTCACTAGAATTAAATTTATTAACAAATGAATACGGACTTTAGTGAAATTTTCAGAATAAATAACTCTACAAAACTATAATACTAAAAAATATAAATCATTTAACTTTTAACATTATGTGGCAAAGTGAGACTAAGCAATTATCTTTAGAGACTCAAACATCTCAGCATCTTTGTTGAAAAGCTGTCGCTGTAAAACCACCTCAATTAGATTAACAACTTCGTAACATTTGTAATACGATTTTTAATAATTATGCTTTTGCGGTTTTAAATAAAATGAAATAAATCAATTAAGCTTCATAAAGGTCAACGGATAAGCTTTTTAGGTAGTTTTGTTGTCAGATACTATATTTTCTATTAACCAATCATCATAGGATATCATGCTACGCATGCTTACAATATCGAAAAGATAGTCCCAATTTGGCAAAAGAAAAACACGTGACTTTCAATACTTAGCTTGTAGTACTATTTATTATTTTTAGCTATCCATGTTTTCGAAATCCAACCACGGTAGTCGCAAATAAGATCGACTACCAAGACAAACCAAATCTTTGTTTGTCACCCATCAGGTAACCCAAGGTTATCCTAAAGGGAACATCTTATATGTAATTGATTTGATCGTCATAAGGTAAGAGTGAAATGATATATATAAAAAAATGTAATCTTAATTTAGATTAATAAAATGTTAGCTTATCTACCAATAATTTTATGATACATTTTAAAGAAAAATTCTTTAAACAAATTAATCATGTTCCAGCTTAAATGAAACTAATCTAATTTATTTCTAATGTTCGATAAGTTTTTGATAATTTTCGAAACTCTCTCCTTCTTAATTTCAAATTCATCCCTTGAGAATACGGGTTCTTCCATGTCTTAAAAATAAATATCAGTAAAATTTAATTTAACTAAGAGTATTTAAACAAGTATTAGTAACCTCAGAACTCCAGCATGTTTGAAAAAATGAATATGTTAATAACTCAAACTGTGGATACATTACGGTAAAATCTGGAACATTAAATGTTCTGAATTCAAGGCTACTAATGTTAAAATAAATATGTGTTAAGAAACTCAAATTTAAGTTCTGAATTAATATTGAAAGACGATTTTTCGATGGGAAGTTTGTGCTTATACAATGCGAATACTATACGATGATTACCAGTCCCTTCCCATGGCAATGGCATCAAATACTCACATGGCTCGAATACTGATTCAGTCGTCATGTCAGATGATACTATCCCATCCTGAATATTATTCATTTTAAGATTGCACCTAAAAGAATAATTAAGCAATATAACTATAATAAAATAAAATTGATATTGTTATAAATATATTAATCTACCAACAAAGCGAAAAATAGTGTGTGTACCTATTGTGTATATACATCAAATATATTTCTATCGAATATAGCAACAATCGATCAAGAAAAAGGGTTCAGTAATTATTCAAGATCAAAAATACAAAATTAAATAATTCTATGAAACATTAGTATATGCTTCATCGATTACAGAACCTACTTGAATTATCCAAGCATACAGGTTCGAAATATAATTCGATAACTCTGAAAAATACGTTTAAATTTAAATAATCAAAACCTCTACGACCTAAAAGTAAATGGATAGCTTATGGCCTATTTTAGCAACATATGACTTTCTAAATTCAATGGATATTCCTACATGAACTGGCAAAGTATTGTATTATTTTATTATATTTTTTATCATAGACACCTTTTAGTGAAGCGTACTCATAACAAGGGTTCAATGCAACATTGAAGAAGAAAAATCTTTTCTCTGAATTATAGTCAGTGGAAAAGATTTTTAAACAAGTTAATATCGATCCCTCGGGATTAAAACTGGCTCAATTCACGCTTAGCAGAGAAAATAATTTTTAGTTATGCAACTCATCCTAAAATAAATTTAAATTTAAATTCATTTGTAATATATGATAATTCATAGTATCATTGGGCTTTATCATTATTAATACTAATCTGACTATATTTTTGAAAAAAAGAATTGATATTATTAACACCATAATAGACTACACCTAAACCCAAAAAACAATTTTCAGATGTTTAAAAAATCAAGGTGTCGATTCTGGAAAATAGCTAAGATATATATTATTATCAAATAATACACTTAGTCGTACGATCAGATGTTGGTATGTCTGCGATACTTCCGGTTACAAACTAGATGATTTTATTATTACTCATGATATTTTTTTATCAAACTTAACATGTAGATCGTGGAATCCAAATTTTAGAATCCTTCATTCATGGTAAAAATTGAATTCTTATTTTGATATTCAAAGTCTAAAAACACGAAATTTTTAAAACAATTTTTCGAGAATTTTCATTTTTTTATCGAGGATGTGAAATTATTTAATATTACCCTGGCAACGAAAAGATAGCATTTTCTAAAAGACATTTCATATGATGGAATAATATATTAGATTTATTATTCTATTATAAAAAAAGTTCTTTATATTTAGTCAAGCATGGTGGGTTACCCCGTTTCACTGCTCTAATAATGCCATTCCCACATAGGGAGCTACAAAGTAAAAAGGAATTCCTAAAAAAATGGATTACATATAAAAATTTATGAAATTCGTCAGAAGGGATAAAAAAGACATAATCATTGCATTGAAAAAATATTTGAGATATTATAAGGTTGATTAATTACAAATAATATTTAGATAAAAATGATCTTTTACTAATCTTCAGAATTGGCATTTGGATTTTCCTTTAAACTTAAGTTTAATTAGATGATTGTTTATGGGAAATGGTTTACAGTGTTTTCAAAATATATAATACAGCTGTCAATAATGAAGTGTCGTTAATGATCACATTCATAAATTTTAGAAAATGATGAAGAACATTACAATTACTGTGTATAGCATTAATTATTAGACATCCGAATGATTTTAACAACCCATTGGTATATATTTTCTTTAAATTAAACCACTTGTGCCGATTTTTTTATATTTTTCACGAGATCCAAAAGTCTTGGTCGAACCCAGGTTTAAAAAAATAATTTATCAGACAAATCTTTCCATCATTACAATATCAATACGTTATTTTAAGGAATAATCACTTTCTTGTCAAGTGAACCACAATTATTTATAAAATTTTAATAAATTAATTAACAATATCAGAAACACATCATAGACACAGTCATATCCATTAATACATAATTTACATACGAGTAAATTTTAAAAAATAACTTTATTGTATTCACTAATAGATGGTAGAACTAAATATACTAAGATGAAATTTATCAGGACAACACTGATGTTAAACAAATCATAATTGCTATATAGGTCAGCCTAGATAATTTGGTAAGTATGATATTTTCATAGGGTGTGGGCTGGTAAATTTTTCAGTCCTTCCAGGAGCATGATTATCCGTAATTGATGTTAAAAATTTAAACAATCATCAATAAATTAATTACATTTATGAATTGTACCAAACTGTCCATAAAAAATCATGGTTCATCCTTTCTTAATTAGCGTTTCGTGATGCTTAGATTATCTGCCGGAAGATTATATAAATGTAAGATGTTTTTGTTATTATAGTTGAATTAGCATAGAAACAACAACAGAAACTGGGTTATCTCATAATTTTTAAAGCTTCAATTTCATTGAAGTCTGTTGTAACCAAATGGTTATATGTTTATTTAGTGTGTTAGCTAGTTTCATGCATGCAAACAAAGATTAATCATGGAAATCGGTTAGCGCTAATAGAGCCTTTTTTTAGATTAAAATAAATTTTCTTCATACCGCTTCCTTGCTTAATGAATTTTATAAATTTGTGTTAAAAAATTTTCCTTAATTTTAAAAATAATTAATATCGGTTTTAAAATATTAAATATTCGTGATATTTCAGGGATCAACATTTCTGTCAAAAAATCATTTTCGAATAAAATGGAGAAAAGTAATTTCTGAGTAAATTTATTCGTATCTGTAAAATTAGAGGAAAAGTTATGGATATTAAAAGGTTTTTGTGTATTTCAAGAGAGATATTCGATAAAAACAATGTTCAAGGTGATTCCAAAAAATGGTTAACATCCCTTCTTTAATTGAATCGATATTTTACTGTGAATTTTTATTGAACACCAATTAAAACATTTTAATAATTTTAAATCGGAATTGACTTGTTCAGCTCTCATAAAATAAAATGATCAATCTTCTTCTCATTAGTAAGATGCAATGCTACTTGGAGATATTTGTAACTTATTTACAAAAAATATTATATTCCGAAAATGCATATGAAAGAGGTGATTTTTTTTAGAATAATTGACAACAAACTTAAATTAGTTAAAATGCTTAAACGCATATTTTGTTTTGCATCATTAGATACCTTTACAAAGAAGAAGCTAAATTATATGTTATTCAAAAAGAACCTTCCCTGATGTGTTTCATAACTTCGTAATTGCTTTATACGAAAGTTTCATATTAATTTTATTAGATCATTTTTTTAAATTCTCGTTAGAATCCATATACAAATTTATTCTTCCCTTTCCGTTATAATATATTGACTAGATGATTTTTAATGACCAGAGAATGCGGTTCAATAAAATTCAACTATTAGTTAACAATCAAACATGAATAAATCCTGTAACTTTTAGCATCATATGCTTTCCAGAAATTCAAATTAAAGTCCCATGTATTATATATTCTTCTATGAGTGGTAGTAATGTCAAAGAATTTTTCTTATATATTCCTAGCAGGACTCAATCTTTGTGATTTGTACTAAATTCGCCCCAGTACCATTAAATTTAAACAACCATTAGGCAAATACATCTCTGATGTAACTTTACTAGTTTATCAAAGCCTTCCAGGTAAAATATATACAATTGCGGAAATCATAATACTCAAAAATACCCCTTAAAACTTCCTGTTCTTATGGAGAATTTGTTGTATATGCAAGTCATACCAATACCCATATTTCAAGTTGGTAAATCGATTTGTTAGCCATAGGTCATAATTACTGATCCACTGGATAAATTTCATTTTGGTTAGTCATTAATCACAAACTCCATAGATCGATATTGCTTACTTATAGAAATCCAATATTCACTATCAAAAAAAATAAATCACAAGTTTTGAGGGCAATTAACTTAAATAATTATATATTCAACACTTTTTGATTTTTAAGATTATTTAAGATTTTACGATGGTTTATGATGTTGTATAGAAATCCCTCATTAATAGGTTTGGTTATATATAAGGTGCCAGAAGAATTAATTGAACATTGACAGATTACTTTTCTGGATATAGAAAGTTAATTAGTTTTTACAATTACACAGTAAATATTTCATAATCTTACATGAAGAGATGAATTTTTTTTATCTTATGGGTTTTTTACTAAATTTTGATCCAGTAGTTTAAAAGATTTATCATAGCTGATATGATGTGTTCTTCGTCTATAGTAAGACAAGTACATATTAAGGAAATTTATTTTAGAAAATAAAGTAACATATATATTATATCTTTCATATTAATTCTGCAAAAGTTTGAAGTTAGTAGACTATCTTAGATTTGCTATCACGTCAATTTTGAATACTTTTAACCATTAGTGTGTGTGTGTAGGCTGCTCTTAATTTATCAACTCCAACTAATTAAAGTTTAAACCTTTCTTATGAACATCAATAAACTCTCTACATATATGCAAGGAGCTGCATTCTTATACCATTTTGTTTCTTTTTTATCTTACTCTGCTTCTATATTAACAGACCACATATAATGATATCTCAACAATGGCCAACAACTTTGTATAGACTACTTCGCTCGGCCAATGGAACTAATAAGGTCAGATTTTCTAGATATGTTAGATGAACATTTTGTTATCAAATATATATATATATATATATATATTATTTACAGCATATAATTGTATTATCAAACTGTTTTCTTATGAAATTTAATGGATGCAAAGTTTTTGACCAACATTTACGGATAACTCTTCAAATGCTCTATAAGTATACCAATTTTTCTAACAGAACCTATTTGATACACATGAAACTAAAGTTACGCTAACATTAAGTATATGTTTAGCACTGATTGCAAATTTTTCTTTGGTATTGTTTTAGGCATAATAATAATATCATCGTAAAACGGCAGTGCAGGCAATATCATCCAAAAATATATATTTGGTTAAATATTAAGTTTTAAGAATGATTGTTGGAGGTTATTTGCTTCAATTTACCATAAATTCACGGAAAAATATAATAAACCATTTATTATCACGTATTTTTTAAATACAGAATCTATATTAATTTTGTCAGGTTCTTTATTATCCGGCACGTCAAAAAACAGAACTTGCAAATTTACAAGAAATATTTTGTGAAATGTTGTTACCTTAATAACTATTTAATACTTTTTTAAAGAAATTTCCAGAAGGCTCAAATAAAGTATAAATTTTATGCTGGTATAACTTAGGCAGAAATTTTGTTATTTTTTATATTATGACTAACTTCCACACAAACGGAAGTTGTCTTTAATTTTTCTTTTGCAATACCGTTTCAATTGGAAATACTCACGAGTCCTGCCCCATACATGTACGTAGCTTTGCATATTTATTATTATTAAATCAATTATAAGGCCAAACAGGGTGTTTATTTATTTATGATGTTTAAAAATCTGTAACAAATAATATTGATTCCATTTAAACAAAAATACTATACCAAAGATGGGAAAACACTGATACATGGATCAAGTGACCGTCAGTTTACACATTTAGTCAACCCATTCAAGATTTTTATTACTACATGACACAATAATTAAGCATAAGCTTTTATAGCATACATCATAGCGTACAGAACAATATTTAGCAAATCAACCGATTCAAATTTTATTTAGCTTTGATAATGTTCAGAAATATGGATGTATTTTCAGTATTTGATTAAATATTAACTTACTTTATTTTTTTTTAAAAGCGTTTGTGAAGGTGGGAAGCTCTGGTATTGCAAGATTTTATGATTCGGTTAAAAAGATTATTTTCGGGGGAAAATAACTTTTATTTTCAATAATATTAAAATTACAACAAATTAAACATAGAAGAAAATAATAAAACAGGCGTGTCTACTTTTCCAAGCTTTCAAGTTACATATTTTTTGATTAGTTTAATTCTAATTTTAACAGTGGAAACCTATAGCTTAAATTATATTTTAATAAACATTTATTTCCACATTTTGGTTAAAATGACTAAAAATCGGGAAAATGGGATAAATTAATTACACGATGTACGAAAAATTGTCAATCATTTTTATTTAAATATATTAAAATGAACCCTAAAGCATATTAGGGATTGACATTCCTGTTCTATACAATTATATGTAACAATCCTTATGTCAACGAATAAATCTGTTTCAACCTCAGCAAAGACTGACAAGGAATGAAAAAAATAAAAGGCTAATCTCAATAAAAATGAAATATAGATATTCTTGCCGTTAAAATGATCAAATAGTATAGAAGGAATGAAAGAAAATATATGGTAAATTTGTTTTAAAATATAATAAAATAATTTTTTCAAAACCAATACGGGGATATAATGCAATAGGATAATAAAGAAAAAAACTTAGTCGATTCTAAAGTTATATCGCATGTATGACAGTGATTGCATATAAAAATATTTAATTATGGGCACAGAACAGTCACAATTTTAAGGTCAGAATTATAACTCTAGAAGGTTAATAGAAACTGGATCCGACACAGAACCATGTTGATAGTAGAAATGCCGAACAAATCTATTGAACATCGGTATAGGGGTAGTTGGCGCCAATCCTGCACGAGTACCCAAATTTTTATGGTAACAGACCAATGATTTTAGAGAATTATGTTAGTGTATATCATATGTAAAGAAATGTTCAATGAGGGGGTATCTGCCTGATCGATACCATAATTCTGTTATATAGTTATGATAAACTGACCTAAAGGTATGAATTCAGTCAAAAAAACATGATAATGAACATGAAAATAAAAATAAATTATAAATACTTACACCATCCAATGCAAGACTTGAGATTCATAGCTATATAAGCATCCGTCTGAGATAATATTTAAAAATAATAGAAAAAGAAGTACCAGGGTCGACCATGATTAGAGTATAGTACATATTTAGACTACGTTCATCATGAGGAACCTCAAGCCAAAACTTCGGTTTGTCACAGGTCTTAAATTTATAAAATTCCATCATACATCAGGAAATACCTTCGATGATGGTATGATGTTTCCATAGCACACTTGATCAGAGTCAAACGAAACGTTTAGAAAGCATTTTGGAGGAACAAAAGGGTCAGAGTTTAAAACATCATGTATTTTATGGACCCTCGAGGAGGGCATAATTACAACGGGACCATTAGTTTTGAAATAACCTTCCTGAATTTCTTCAATACAATCTTTATAAGCTACTTAAATAAGGGAAGTGAAACCTAAGGGGTTCCTTTTGTTTAAAACATTTTCGGTCTTTTTTACATGCCAAAACTTCTTAAAATCCTGAGATTTCTTGGCAGTCACGTTGAACTCAGATGGAATTACAGAGCTTTTTGTGTGAAATGCTGAATGAATCCTTTTGAAGAAGGAAGTCAAACGAAAACAATCCCTCATGATTTTTCCTATGCGCATGTTTAGTAAAAATCATGGAATCCATGAAAGAAAACAGCAGTCAAGGTATACTAAACGTATTGGATAAGATATGTAGTAGAAACCAAGTCTTTTGCATCAAAAAAATCATTAAAGAAGGCTGCAAAGATTGCCAAAATTAGGGAAAAGAATGCTAAAAAACGGTTTGATATTTTATAAGAATTTTGTTTTGTCACTTTGAAATATGTTTTAGCTTAAGTTTTATACAAAGTGGCCCATGCAAAATTTGTTTTTATTTTTAAAACATTTTTCTGCGAGTACCATAGTTTAAACTCGACCATTGGAGTGTAAGAGGTTTTTTGCTAAAATAACATCATCCATTTATTAAAAAATTATTTTTGGATCATACATGCATAATACGGTACTCAGAGCACTTTTTAACGTTTATTATGATATGCGTTTTATATAACCTGATATAATTTTGCAGGAGTCTTAAATCTCTCTAGAAATTCTTCTACCCAGCTTGAGAAACACTGGACTCACCATTAATATAATTCATAATGAGTAACACCTATTGCTACTTTTTTTTGAAGCTTAAATTTTTAGAATAGAAAAAAATATATTATAATCATCAGAGATCTGCCAATGATTTTTGAGCACTAATATGATGATGTTGAATATATAAAATCATTCTTCATGTGCAATAATAAAGATACTTTCCTATATATCTGAACTCTCAATTTTATAAAATTTTAAAGTACCGTATTTTTTGGACTAAAAGGCGCACTTAAAATCCTTACATTTGCAAAAAAATCGGCAATGCGCCTTATCATCCGAAAAATACGGTACTTCTCATCATTATAACCCACCTCTTAATAAATATTTTCTTTGATCCCCATGTATTTTACGTTCATCACTATGTTTAAATTTAAAGCTTTGACTATTTATTCAGCTCGCAAATATTTGAATTTCAAATATGGATTATTAGAATCTATAATTCTGGGTTATCAAACGGTGTAAAAATATAGCATATTTTAAGAAATATTGTTCAAATTATATAGTCAGTCCATTCAGTGAGATTGAGTTTTTATCAGAAAAATTAACATCTGTAACGTCACCATTATGTGCTAAATGGGTTGTTATAAAACAATCAAAGGAGACCTTCAATCTTCCTTAATTTAATAACGCCTTTTAAAATATATAGATTTTTATCAAATCAGAACAAACTTTACAATCAGTTGTTTTGACTTGTGTAGAGCTACTAGTGGTTGATAAAATCAACCTAGGCCGTCAATCGGCTATGATCTGTAACAAATTATTTTTTCCATGATGAAGTATTACCTTATAAGTACTATAATTATTTGATATTAAAAAAAGTTTTTTGCTAGAGCTAAATTTAGATTTTTATTTTTAGCTTTAAATAAAGTGAAAATTTAAAAAAAAAGATCAAGGATATAGTTGAAACTTTATTAATAACGGAATTTTGAGATTACGGGATTCGTCAATAATTGTTATAACTTTTTGTTTATTTGCGTCCTACGCCCTGTACAAAAAAATTATTGATACGAAGCTGTATAAAAACAGATCATTTCTTAATTAGTTTTTTTGTTTTGATATTCTTTCTTTATGCTCTAATCGGGAAATCGCCATGGCAAAAATTTCGATGGGTCGGATATGCTAGTCAAATTCCTTTAAGATCCTTATTTCGTGTATTCTACTTACCAGTAAAGTACATCACAATCTTAGATTAATAGAGGAAATATTATTTTTTATTAGTCAATCCAATATTCGACAGTAACTAGGTTTTAAATATACATACATACATATATATACTTTCAAAATAATCAACTAAGAGGTATTTATAGTTTAAAAATTAAGTGGGATGGTTCCTTCTCAAGCTACTAAACCAATAACCATATTCATATGTATCAATAAATTTTATTGAGCTACATTTAATTATATAAACTATAATAAAATCATATATAATCTATCATTACGTTTTTAACACAAAAAGTTCTCTTTCTTAACCTAAGTTTCGTAAACCATTATGAAGGTTTAACAATCCTTGATCATCTGGATATAATGGAATGATTAGTAATTTCAAATCCAGTTGGTTTCATCCCTTCAAACAAGTTTAATGTCTTGTTTTCCACTTGGTTAGATAGAATTTTTAAGTTAATTTCCACTACCTTTCGGTAATTTATTTATAGTCAGAATTTCTATTAGCTTCGTCACTGTTACATTTTTACCTTTCATTAAGAATATATCTGATATTTATCCTGTTAGAATTGTTTTAGCGAAATGGAAAATGTTGCATAAACCGGTAGTAGAGGTCTTTTAAAGTCATTTTTCCTTAAAATGCTGAATATTTTGTTAACTATAGATAAGTTGAAAAAATACGTGATTTTTTTTAAATAATAATTTTACTTCGATCAGATTGCTTTTTGAGCTTATAAAATGAATTAATTTATCAAAAATTTTATTATAATATACAGGGTGGGCATAAAGTCGCGCACCAAGGTAAATATCAAAATTTCAAATATGCCA
>LDMZ01028437.1:0-11003 GCA_001455285.1 Sphaeromyxa zaharoni | reverse complement strand
AGCTTGCAATAACAAGGTGTATTTCAATACGTGATCAGCGAAAATACGAGACAAAGCTGCCTATACCATGTTTGCTGTATAGGATACATACGGCTAATGTAAAACCGCCTTAAAGAAGTGTGAGCTACGGAGCCAGAGCCAGAGAACAAAGAGCCAGGGATATCTCGTAATTAGACTACAAATCGTTGATCTCATTGCGCAAGCAGTCTTCCTAGGAATAGGCCTCGTATCAGAAATTTACAAGGAATAATATAATGTGTCAAAATCCTTGGCGTGTCACCTAAAAACCCTCGGTGTGTCATAGGTTCGCCATCACTGACATAGATAGTCAGATTAATTAGATATAAAATAAATCCTAATAATAATTATTGCAGGTCTCCTCCACCGCCGTACTTCACGTGCATTTATCGTTTCCGATTCGTGACGAGTCGATGCGACAATATCTTAATCCACCATAGTAAATTTTCATGTTTGTACTTGTTGACACCAAGGAAGTAAATTTTTACGCAAATCAAGACGGTAGTAGCAACATTTTGTTGGTTAACTGAATCTATTCATATTTTTTTAAAGTCAGTTTCACTTTTTGTTTTTCTATCAGAATAAAATATAATGTTATAAGTTGTCTTATATCTTGTGACATATAATAATCCGGGAAGTGTAAATCTTCTTAATGAATCAGTCCTGTTTCTTATGGGTATCAAAATAATCCCAGTCATTTAAATAAGTCTTCGAATACATACGTTAACCGTTTTATTCGAAAATTTGACTTAACTGTTTCCAGTTGGTAGTAAAAGGGTATGAAAACCTTCCCAATAAAATGATACTACAAATGTATGTAAATAGACCAAATTAGGTCTCTAGATTTTCAGATGTGATTAACGTGGTTTAGTCTGAAACAGCCATTTCCTCGATTCATTTGGTAAAATATAAGTTAAAAACTAAAAGAAAGCGATTGCCAAAATTCACTGTTAGAAGAGGTCCAGCAAAACTAATTTAGCGAAATACTTAAGTCATATTTTTCTTTCAACAAACGTGTTCGAAACACTCTGAATTTTTTAAGCCGGGATTCCGCATCTGAAGGATGCGGCAAAAAAAAATCAAATATAATTAATCGTTAAATTAATACTTCCATATCGTTTCAGCTAAATCTCTACAATCTATATAATGATATGGTATCCAAGTACTAATTAAACAGTAAGTACCTACTCTCTATGTCCTCTTGTATAGTTTCGTTAATACTATGTTACATCTCTTCCCCATGCAAATTTAAAACGAAATCTTTGTAACGTTCGGGTAGCTTTCTTACTCTTGAAGGTCTTAGTGAACTGATGAGATACTTTCAGATTCAGGATGTTCTTCCGCTATTTTAGAAGGATCTACGTAGTTCTCCATTAGAGTAAAACCTTCACCCGGATCCTAAGTACTCAGTTCCTAATTGTCCGTCGTTCTTTCGAGATTGACGCTAAGCTGCCATTTACCTCGGAATATGATTGTAGTCAGGATTATACCCATCGTTCATATTTGATTCATTTTGGTTTCTTTCTGTTGCTTGTTTACATATATTTGATTTTACTACCACCGTCATGTTGTCAATTTCAACTTCCAAATTAGGATATCGCACTTTCAATATTTGATAAGGACCACACCACAGCCTTGATAGTTTTTTGCTGAACCCAAATTCATCCGTGGGGTAGTAAGTCAATTTTAGGCAACAGATGAGCATCTTTGATGGTAATACTGTTAAGTTTACAATAGTCAACCCATAATCTTAGATTGGCGTCCTTTTTATTGACCAACACTATTGGGGATGACCATGCAGATGACAAGTGCCTAATTATACCTACTTCGATCATTTCCTCCAAAAGGAACTTTAGTTTATCCTTATAATATAAGGGTCAACGTCTATGTTGTTGCTTAAATGGAGTTTCTTCAGGAACCTTAATCTGGTGTTCAGCTAAATTACACCTACCTCCACCATCATAAGGACTTAACGATAAGACATCCTTGTATTTAAATAAAATATCTCGTAATTCGGTTTTAACAAGAAAAGATTTATCGCATAAATTAATCATGGAGTTTATTAAGCTAGTGTAATCACTAAAAGAGTTTAATGAAATATCTTCAAGGGTATAGATTGGGATCCTTTGATCAATTATCTCTAAACAATTCACATCGTATGATATATTAACATTGTATGAATGTAAAAATCCACTCCAAATAATAATGGAAAACAAAATTCCATTTACCAAGTGAAAAATTTACTAGCGAACTTCCTAGTAATTCACACACACCACCGTTCGCCGTAAAAATTTGTTTTTCTGGGTCATTAAATGTTTTGAAACAAAATTTTTGACATAAATCGTACCTTAAAATTATACTGAAGAGCCAGTATCGACTAGGACATCACCAGCACCGATTAAAATTTTTCCTTTAGCGAAAGTAGGTGAGAAATTTTTACTGTATTTATCCGAATTTCTTTTATCATTGCCATCCGTCAAATAGTTCCGACATCTAGCATGCAAAATTTAAATTTGTGTCCTGACTTTCCGCAACTGAAGCAGGTTCTATTTGTGGATCAAATTTTCCTGAGTTCAGTGTGACATATACGCCACATATTGGCTTAAAAAAAACATAAATATGCTCTTGATAATATACGGCGAACTTGCGTTGCGATGTAGAACAATTACAATTATATTTAATAGCGAATTAGATGTTAGATATTGATCTATTGTATTTTTATTAATCACCTGACTTCTGATCACTATATTCAGATTCCAGATAATCTATTTTCCTTTTCAATTCTTCTTTATCCTGAGACATGGTGGAGTCTTTCCTAGTCTGCGTAACAGCACAGATTTCATTCCGACTAATTACCGGTTCTCTGGCACTAAGTTCAAGAGCCGACACTTTCTCAGCAGCTTCAACTGCTTCCCAGAAACATTTGTACCTTTGTTTAAGAAGCTCAGCCTTAACAGCATTTTTCCAAAGTCCATGAACGAAGGCTGCAACAAGCTGTTGCTCAGGATTCAAGTAAAATCCAGTTTGATAAAGCTTCTTTAGAGTCATTCCAAAGTCCCGAAAGCTTTCGCTATCTCCTTGCTTCCTTTCTCTAAAAAGAAAACACACCTCCATTTTTGACAATTTTTTATCATATCTTTTCGACAGATAATTAACTATAGCCTTAAAGTCCCTCTCATCCAGAGATGCATCTACTAAGTCCTCATAAATAGTCTGATCCATATAGCTAATGAATAAACTTTTATTTCCCTCCTGAGATTTCTTAATCAGCAAGGAGTGTCATAAATCTCTTCAACCATGGCGTAAAATTCGATTTGCCATTATAGGGCTGAATTATTTTAACAAACTCCTTCGACTCTGCCATTGTAACCAAGTAATAATTAATTAGTGACTACCCTACTCTCCACGTCGTTTCGTTAATACTGTTACAGATACAGTTACCGTATTTATTAGTTTCGGGTATCATTATAAGGCAAAGTTAACTAGAGAGAACGACAGTATCCTCTTCTGTTGTATTAAAATTTCATCCTGATTTCTCCAGCATCGTTGTAATTATCCAATATATTAATTTTAGAATCCATTTATCTACTGTTTAATCTTTTAAAGTTCAATTTTGATTAATTACATAAAAAGTTCTACATATTTTTCTAAATAAATCAACTTGTGTAATAGATTCATCATGAAAACTTATTTAAGCCAAATATAATAGATGAATTATATATTTGAGTTTTTGTTTTATCACGTGTGACCTTAACTGGTAGTGTTGTGACTTCCTCTATGTGTGGGTGAATAGCAAATGCCCATAAGAGTAATAAGTTATCAGTATCTAGACTATTTTGTTACCGTTATAACGAATGTGTAATTATCTAAACCTATTTCAAGAGAAAATACGATCGGCTGATTAACTCTATCATATTAACTACCACATGTTTAAAAATAAGGTTTGAAGACAGGTTACAAGAATATGGAACTTTATTTAACCACATTTGGTAACAAAAGAGACCCCTTCAAAAGTCAAAACACTCCATTAAATATTTAGTCTTTGTGTGTTCTATATAGTAAAGCAGAAATGTATCAACGAGAGAATCTCACAATCCATGTAATATAGCTGAATATAATTATCCATATTTTTCATTCTTCAAAATTTGTTGTTTGGGTATGAAGCCTATGATCTAATGAATAAATTTGCTTATAATAAAATTTATGAATGTTTTAGTCGATCATTCTTAGTGACATTTACACATACGATCTTCATCTATTATTCAAGCAGAATATTTTGTATATTTAAAATTTTGTAATATTACTCTTACATTTCAAATTTCAATAAGATATTAATAATTTTATTTTAAAATAAATGATAAAGCAAGAAGGATCGAAGGTAAAATAATAAGATCTAACATACCTAGTATATCATCATTAATTTTAATTAATATAAAAATTAATAGTGATAGAACAAGATCCTGAAAAGAAAAATTATAGAATTTTATTTATTATCGTGTCAACAAAATAAAAACCAGAATTAAGAATGTGAGTGTTTAGTATAACATCACTCCCACTTTCCGATTTAATTCGTTATTGTGGTAGGAATCTAATTAAATATCATACCTTTTTCACTATTTCATATATAAAAAATATTATTTTATATGAATTTCAGTGACAAGAATAATCCTCTCGACACAGCATAAAAATATTTCTGTTCATATTACTAGCCTCTAAGAATAAATTATCCCGAATATACTTGAGTTTGATACAGCAATAATCAAATTCGAGATATAATAAACATAAAAACAAAATATTATTTTCGTAACTTCTTAATATTTGAGAAAACGCTGCTGTAATTTTATAAATATATACCATAAAACGTACAACAGCATTCTCCACTTTTCTAAATGGTATAAATTTATCTGAGTGAGAATTAATGGCTGCATGACTGTAAAAAATTTAATCTAAACATTCCAATCGAGATCCATGTAATCAGACTTTCATTTAAAACCTGGTTTTAAATACAGATATTGCCATTAAACATTAACCCAACAATGTTCTTGTATAAATCAAAATTATTTTTTGATAATAATATAAAAATTGTGTTAATATCCATTTTTGGATTTTATGTATTTGTAAAAATCAAATAGAAGCCGATATTGAATATTAATAGAACCATGTGGAGGAATCATGAGTTGACATTTAAATTATTTCCATTAATTAATATCGAGGTACTTAAACCAAAAAATAAATAATCTTTTATTCAAGCCTAAGTACGTAATATCCCTAAAATCCTTATTCTTCAGAAGATAAATATAACATTTATACCAAAAATATTAAAAAAATTATTAAACATATCACAAAAAATTCTTTTGAACAATAGGTGAAAGCCATATTAATAACGAAAAATGATTTATCATAAAAGGAGTTTGTGGTGCCCCAGCTACTCGGTCAACGCACAACATAGACGCGGTCAGGCTAATATGTAATTAATAGACTAGTTATATTTTATCAATTTTTTGTAAAATACATTAACGCGTGTATTCATAATTTTTCCTATGATTATAGGGAAAGAGAATATATAAATACACGCCATGATTTATTCTGTTACCGGAAAACACAATAGAGGATTCCTTAGATATTATTTTCAAATTAGCTAAAAGCACGCAATTCTGTTAGTACCTAATTCTAACATTTGCTTAATATATGCAATTATTAAAATATCAATCAATATCTGGGTTCAATTAAACTATCAACTTAGTATTAAAAATGGCTAAAAAATTTTCTGATACTGTAAATATGTGGAAAACTAAATTTATTTGTTGAAAGAGAAACGCAATACTCCGCAGACAAAATTCTTTCACACTTGTAACATAATTTTGAACAGAAAATGGAACAGTATTCAAAAATATAGATCCTTCCATGCCTACCGAAAAGGATTTTTTATTAAAACACATACGAATATTATCAAATATATATTTGATAATTTAGTTCCACAGGTTCTATAGTTTTGTTTGACTCATAACACAAATACTTATTGGGAATTATGCTATTACTAATGAATATAATTATTACAATAAAGGTAGGAAGAGTAAAAATGTACTTTTTAGTGCTCAATATTCCCCTATATATGGAAAATATATAAGGAAGTATATGAATAATCATTAGATCGTGTGTTGACACACAATGAACTGCGTAAATAAAACAATGGACCACAAAAAATTTGAATGACCATACTAAAACATAGACATATAAAACAAATCATAAAGGAGTAAGAGAGTTAGATTATTTTGAAATTGTATTAATTGAGAATGTCTTCCGTCACTGGATCACGGCCCGAGAAGAAAGGACAATATTATAATAGTTCTAAATCCCTCTTCACAGTCAATACCGAAATGGAGGGATATTCTAGAGGGTACCTCAAAGTGAATTCACTCAAAGGGTATTCAAAGTAAAGTAGGGTATAAAATTGTAATGAACCTTCAACAGAAGAAAGTAAGAAGTACACCTTCTAGTCTTAATTAAGGAACTGAACATTAACGTGAACCACAATATCTACAGATTGGAAGATCTCGAAAATCAAAACAGTCGAACATGGTTTCAAGAATATCGGTAATTAGTATCAAGACTTAACTAAACTGATGCTTATAAAATGTTACTGCATGTGGTTAATTCAAAATAATATGAAATTTTCGATAATTGTAGAACTGAGGATTGTCTCACAGACATTTGTAATCAATCTTTCCCAGCCTCCAAATCAGTGAAATTGTACCAAAAAATGATAGCTATGAAACAGGATGATTATTTCGATTTAAAGATATTGTGGACACAGCTAAAAAATTAGGAACTGCAACAAAATGGGGAAAAAAGAGACGATTAACAGGATTGAAGAAGTCTTCTTTATTGTATTGAATTAAGCCACCGAAGTAGAGATGACAAAAGTTTGTGCGAAGAACATGTCAGAGATACTTGATAGATTACGAGGAAACTGAATCGGTCATTGAGCGGTCAATCAATAAAATTAAAGAAAAAATACATTCAGACGGATTTTCTGATATCCCATTATGAACAAACAAATTTTTCAAAAATCCACTAACCTAAAGGACTCAAAAAAGAGAATCTTGTTATCAAGAAGGAAAAAATTATTTTATCTGTGAAAACGGTTTGATCTATCAAGAATCGAATTAGAAATCGAAGCTGGCAATACAATCTGCATAGCATTAGTAGATACCGGCTCTAAACTTATTTTTCTTGCCCGTGAAGTATGTGTCAAAAAATCTAACTCCGTATAAAATTAATACACGTCCAAATCCAAAGATGGAGATGATATGGCCGTTTTAGAATACAGAAGGAAGAAAGTTGATTACAAATTTTGACATGAGATTAGAATTATTGATAATTTAAATTCAGAAATTATTTTTGGAATAGATTTTATATTAACAAACTTTAAATTAATTTCAAGTCTACGAAAATACAGATGGAGTTCCCTGAGGATGAATATGAAGAACCTATAGCTACAACAAATGCTATTGATGTAGGTCATAATTTACCGCATAATAAAAAAAGGTGCCTAAAAAAACGTTAAAATTTTAAATCAAAACGTCAAACTGGCATCATCTGCGAAATGAAAACTTCCTCAACTATCCCAAACCTCGAGTCTCGGAGAAGAAGTTTCAGGTGCCATGTAATCTCAAATTATGAAAACATTAAAAGGAATTTCTTCAAAACTTGATAATATAGTCAAAAGTACCAATATACAGTATAAACTCATTCCTGACCTGTTTTCAAGGTTTAGTGAACTCATATAATCATTTAATTAAATAAAAATCTTAGAATACCGGACACTGAATGAAAATTAGATATAAAAGTCAAAAGTTCAGTAGTCTCTACAATTTTTACTTATAAATCCAAGCTCTTTTCCATGAATGGAATCAATGACTGGTGTGATGATGAATCAATATTGCATAGGTTTTTTACTTTTTATTTATTTAACTCCTTTATGTCCTAGTGAGTTTGAAATCAAATATATCGATATCATAAGATAACTGGTTTGGATGTTGATTATTTAGGTTCTCCCATAATTGTCTTTAAAATAACTGTTCTTCAAATAAAACTCGATTATTCTTGTACCATGAGCAAACATCACATGCCACTATACGATCTTGCTAGACTGCTCTAGTCATACGGAGTACTAATAGCGGAAATTGAAGAATCATGTCCCTACTTAAATAGATTCAACCAAAGTAAAGATATTATTTATAGTTATAAGTCAGACGATTGAGTCTTAACAAGGAGCAACTTCAAAAATAAATTAGACGAAAGATAGTTATCCCTTTAAAGTATTTGGAATTATGGCAAACCGACTGTGGTGCCTATGAAGATGCCCACATCAAGTCATTCATTTCTGAATTAGTCTAGACAATAAATATCCCATTCATTCCCGAATGAATGGATTTTAAAATCCTATAAAAGGGCTCTTTCGCCATAATTTAATTACTTTTTGTACCCATATATATAACCTCTCTATTAATATGGATGGCAGTCAAGAGAATTGTGGTGATCGAGCGCATCGATCGGAGGCAGTAAGCAGGAAGCCTCACTCCATGTCAAGAGGTATCGATACGGTCCATGGTCTGAACGTAGGGTTACTTAGAAGGTGCCGCATCGACTATAGATCAAAACGAATAGGAAAGCTGATAGGATAAACATAAAACGCATCAAGCCTTTAGACCCGAATGGA
Source organism: Sphaeromyxa zaharoni (assembly GCA_001455285.1). Taxonomy (NCBI): domain Eukaryota; kingdom Metazoa; phylum Cnidaria; class Myxozoa; order Bivalvulida; family Sphaeromyxidae; genus Sphaeromyxa; species Sphaeromyxa zaharoni. The sequence continues at coordinate 2,263 of LDMZ01028437.1, read as the reverse complement.
GGGAAAGATGGTGTGCCACAAAATGAATGACCCAATAAAACAATAAGTCATACAACACAATGAATGGGTATAAAAAGATATAGATCTTATAAAACAAATCATAAAGGAGTAAAATTACTTTAAAATTGTATTAATTGAGAATGACTTCCATCACTGGTTCACGGCTCGAGAAGAAAAGACAATATTATAATAGTTCCAAGTTCCTCTTTATGGTCAATACCAAAAGAGGGATATTTTAAAGGGTACCTCAGATCGTAAAAAATTTGATGAAAACAGTTTTATTTAACGACCTGTATTTTGGTCACGCATAATTAGTATTTAAAAAATTTACAAAAACCTGCGTGAGGCAGTATAACATTTATTAGTTTGCAAATTAGTTTCTTCTTTTTGTTAGTCTTCTTAATCTAGAAATAAAGTGAAGCCTAGATCAAAGAGTTCTACTGATAAACCACACCGAGACACTCGTTCGATACTGACGACAAGCCGTTTAGACCTGAGGTTCCCTAGAGGATAGTTCAACATGATTCATGAAATTCTCATGCGAAACGGGTATTCGAACGAAGGGGACGGCCCCTCTACGCAGGGCGGAGGGTCCGCAAGTGGTAATAGATACTGGTTGGGTTAGCCCGTCGGCCAAGATCAAGTCCTGTAACAAGAGTCCCCACTGCACGATGGTGGGGAGTCAGCGACGATGCAATAGGAGTAGGTGCAGCTCCAGAGTATAGTAGACAAGAGTCTAGAAAGTGGAGAGAGCGAAGGAGCGTAATGCGTAGCGCGGGTTTAGAGCCCAGAGATTGGGTTTTAGTGGGTGCGACCCCCACAGTACCTGGCTGTATGGTACATAGCCTGGTTCCTAGCCATCCCGTCTGGGAGGGTACAGCTTCACTGCGGTATGCTAAAACAGAAGACGAGGGCCTGTCATGGGTATAAGGCCATGGCAAGGGTTTCCCCATTCTCAGAAAAAAAATTATGAAATTCTTCTAATTATCCAAGTATATGAATTTATGTTTGTGGTGCCTATACGCGCCGCTACTTACATTCTTTGGCCTACAATGAATGGGATAGATTAAACAAACAGGCCATTCATCAAGAATGAATGGGATTACCAAAGATTTGAATAGACGTATTATTATTATTTATTTTAGAGATTAGCATATTTATCTTCTGGGATATACATCGTCTTTTGTTAATCATGAATTCTTTTAAAGAAGCTCCCGGGAAGAGGAATAAAGCCGATATGGCTAAGGCCAAAGAACATGGTGCATTTATAGGAACCCTAAGCCGGGCCTTATTCTCCGTGCATCAATGCACGGGGAAATATCCACGTGGGTACCTCAATGTTAAAAAAAGAAAAAAATTAATAGTTTTACATATTCTATTGCGGTTTTTTATCACATTAACCCAAAGGTAGGTATCAAGAATGACATCAACCAGATCAAAATGTACGTTATGATTTGATCGCAAAAACCCATATATATAATATGGTATTAGTTGACAACGACAGTATAAATTGAGAAAAGCGTTTAAATCAAATGTAAAATATTATAAATGAAAAGCAATCCATGAAGGAAAAGGCAGGGGATAATTTTACATAACTGTTGTACCAACATAATTAAAAAATAAAAAATCATTTTAAGTGGATAGAACGACTTGCTAGAGATGTGACGAAGAAAACAAGGTCTGAAAGTCAACAGGTAGTATCTTTATTTTATTTTGCTTTTATATTATTACCAATTTTCTTTTTTAATGATGAATAACTTGGCATTGGATATTAAAGATCGAAGGTTAACCAAACCTTCAAGCACTAACCGGTAAGAATGTCTAACTCAACACGGCAATACTTCCAAGGATAAGCAACAGTATTTTGTTTAGCTAAAATATATTTAATGTACAGGATGTAGGATATTAAAGTTGTTTTGTTACTGAATACTGAACAAAAAAGGATATGAATCTAAAATTGATATGATCCATAACCTATGCACAGCAAAGCAGTTCCGCAATTTCCATATATGTACGCTGGCATGAATTTTTTGCAAATTTGATGATACTGCAACCAAAACAATGTGACGATTCCACATGTCCTTATCAATATCTATGGTGCCTCCATACACTAATTAAATATGAGGGTGTGGGGAAATAGGAAATATTTTTTTTGGAAACCAGAACACGTGATAGTTTATGCTACTGAGGTACCCTCTCAGGTATGGAAACCCGAGGTGGTCACAAGTGAAGACAGACTTCGTGTTTGTCTGCCTTTTGATCT
>LDMZ01028434.1:0-11300 GCA_001455285.1 Sphaeromyxa zaharoni | reverse complement strand
CCATACAAAGTTATTTTGATCACAATATAATTCTGATGCCCAAAAATTGTGAAAATATATTATAGAATGATGAGAAAGTTATAAAAACTCGGAAAGAAATAATATGGTTAAGGGTCGAATAACAAAAGCTGTTTGGAGTACAAATTTTTACAAAAGAATTATTTATGCTTATTTTTCGAATACGTAACTACAATTTTTCATATATTTATCAAATATATATTGAAAAATTCGTTTTATATGTCGAACAAAACAACTAAATATCCTATCATATTTTATATTTCAAGTTTACTTTCAAAATTTATAATCATTATTATTACGCTAACCTTAATTTAAGTACTTAATTCATTAAAAAATTTTTAATAAAGTGCTCTCACTTTTTAATCTAGTCTTACGATACCATTTAGAATTACTTTAATATATTTAAACTCGTAATTTTTACAGGCTAACACTTGGCAAAGGGATTCCTTCATATTAAATGGGATGGAAAACATATCTCATTGAGAGCACTACAAATAATATTACAACTATCTTAAACCACGGTAAACACGGCGTTAAATTGAAATAAAAAATGAAACAATAAAAAAAATCTGGATCAACGTTCTATACCACCTTGGATCAATCATGTTAACCGGCATTAACAATAACTGTAACTGTAAATAATTTCCTTATAAATTAAAACTATCAAAGTTTTTTTAAAACTGATGGGAGTGAATTACTATGAGGAGTGTGCTTTTCTAAAAAAAAGCATAAAAAATCAACATGGATAAAAAGAAGTTAGTTTAGAATATAAAAACTTTTTTGATTAATTCAAAAAGGTTTAATAGATTAAAATCAAGAAAATTGAATTAATCTGATGTGATAAAAAATCAAGGATGACGCATTTTGTGTTCGTTTAAATTTCTTCACACGAGTCCAGATTTTCGTCAAGTTTGAACAAATAAAATCATGGTTCTTAAATTTTTGAATGGGCATAAAGTACTTATTAATTTAAACTTTTTCAGTAAAGAAGAATTAGTCTTCATCAGAAGTTTAAGCAACCTAATCATTGATGCAAAAATTTGTTCTATTAAAAATTTTGATACTAAAATAATTTATTAATTTACGAGAAAAGAAGAAAAACTAGTCATTTACATGTTATTGCTACACAATAAGCGGATGAAATGAGGTAATCGGTTTTTAAATTACAGAGATAGCATATTCGTCTATGTGAATCTAAATTTCTGTTGTTTGAACGAACGGCCATAAACGAAATCATAAATTTGAAATTCTTATCTAGAACAACAGATTAAAAATGACTTTGTTTATAATTAAAAGAAATTAAGCTTATCCGACATCTATAACTATGAGAAAGTCAGATTATTTCCTATAAAGTGATTCTTTTATAAATATTATCCACGAAAGTGCAAAATGGGAAGCCAGAATTAAAGGATATAATATTTGGATTGCTTTACGTTAGCTCTTGCCGGAACAAAAAATAAAAAAGGCCCTATCAAAAATGGATTAAATTGTATTGATATATTTGTATAATAATGAATCCTAGGATGAATATATAACAAGATACATTAAAAGTCAATATGATTTATATTAAACAAATTTATCTCAAAAGGAAAAAAATGATGAAACAAGTATTTAGAAAATAAGGTGAACAAATAAATCTCTGGGATGTAAAAATCGTAAAAAGTTTTAGAATAACAAAACTATCAAATATATTTAAGGTTTTGACCGATTGAATGAAAAAATTGGGCAACATCTATTAATTATATGAAAATATTTATACAAAGCATGTGATTATATGGACAGGGAATATTTCTGAGAATAATAATACGACTAAATAAAATTTTAATTTCGAAAAAACGGCAAAGGAAACAAAAATGAGAATTATATTTTAATCAACTAGAAATTTTCTACTTAATAAGATAAAACGAGTTAGAAAATTTCGCTGAGGTTAACTCAAATACCAAGGATTGATTTTTTCAAAGACAGAAAGTATACAAAAGGAAGATAATACGAATAGGGAAGAGAATTTGAACAGATATGAAAATCTTTGTTTTTACAATAAATTTAAATAGTAAAACCTTAATGTAAGAATTTATTAGCAAAAGCGAAAAATGGAATACTAACGATATTAAGAATCTTAGATAAATTTAATGGCATGAGTTCCAGTTCAAATAAAACTCCGAAAAATGATTTTTTTTACCAATTATAACATTTTTTCACCAAAATATAAGTGATCTTATTGTAATATAGTAAAAACATGAAGTATAAACTAGTACAGTTTCAGCACATTCTCCATTTTTATAGGTTTAATAAGAATGATGGATAAGCATTTTAGTTCTTAAAATATTTGATTTTCGAATTCAATATGTTTATCAAATCAAAAAGCTAGTTCTATTTTTTAACATGAAAAAAATAAGGAAAATTAAAAAATACTTGACAATTTAACCTAAAAATGAATAATGAAGTAAAAATCCCCTTATAATTCAAAGCTTTTAAAGAAAAAAAACTTAAAATATCGCTAAAATTACCTTGAAATAACCAATATTCTTCAATTTCTTCATGTAATTTTCAGTTTCCAAACCTTTCGAAGAATTAGGCATCGATGAGAGGGAATTAAATTTTTTTAGAATAATATCAAACCCGAGGGTCTAAAACTGATGACGGAACCTAGTTTTTAATAATTACAAGTCTGTAACCAAGGGAATATTTTTGGTGATCTTCTTTAGGATGCTGAAAATAGTTCCAAGAGGAACGTTTGGGAGGATGATATTCATAGAAGCAAAGTTGAGAAAAAAGACTTTTAGTAAATTTGATCTGAAAACATGAGAAATATAAAAATAAATATACACACTCGATTTAATAAGGTTTGAACTGTTAAAATAAATTATTTCACGGTTACTGTTCTTGCTGTCTAATGAGAATAAAATAAATCAGGATACAACAACAATGAATAGATGATCAAATTAAAATTAAAAAAATAATTAATTGTGGTTAAATTACCGTTCTTTTCAGAACAGAACTCATGTATAGCAGTAGAAACAATTTGAGGCTTGGTAGAAAGAAGTTCATATAAAACTGGAGGTAAATAGAGAACAGAGCGATGAATATTCAAATAATGATTATTCCTGAATCTAGAATGTTAATAGCTTAAAAAACAAAAACATACTTTTCCGTTTTAACATAAATACAATTTGTAATATCATAAGACAATTTATTGAACTTTAATTCATTAAACACATGATCTAACGCTTTGCTCAATTTCACATTGTCAGAGGTAGGAAATCCATCGGATGGAGTAATAACTTTTACTTGTCCTTCTGAAATAAAAACCTAAAAAAATGTTACCAATCTAATAGGAGCACATACAAATATTCTAATATTTTAAAACTAATTAAAAAAATATTACTTTAAATTAATGTAAAGGAACAAGAAATCACTGATAAAATTATTCTTAATATTGCTTCATAAAAAGTATATTCTTCAACGCTAGTAAATGTATTATTTAGCACCTATACTGCCGAATGACGTATTTAAACCTCACAAATAAAAATTATTCCAATTTTGTAACTTGGTGTAGGGAAGGAAAAATATTTTGTCAAATACAACTAAGAACACAACACACGTTGAAATATAAACTCAAAATTAACCAGATTTCAATTAAAGATGTGAAAATTTTTATTTTTATTTGACATAAAAGTTTATATCACTAAACTTTTAGGTTTTGGTCAAAATAATATAAAAGGTTAGAGGTATAATACATCTGTGTAAAAATTAGTTACATGGTTTATATACACTTATACCTTGTTACTCAAAAATTACATCATCCGCTAAGGTACTGTCTACAATAATGGTTCTTGATCTTGCCTAAATCATGGTAAAATTTATAATCATTTTTGTAAAAATAACATATATTGCAGGTCCATCAAACCTATTATATTTTAATACATTTTTAAAAATAAATGAATCATCAATCCTTCTAAATATTTTTTCTATCAGCTTATTTATTTACTTTAACCTAAAGCCATTTAACTAAATTGGACATTGGGGCGATTTCGTTTTCATTGAAAAAATTAAGAGACTACGCGGTTTCTAACAGTAAAAACTTCATATATCTTGCATTCAACTTCCAACGTAAGCTGTTCAATTTGAGCCTTAAATGACCGTATAGATCAAATTGTTGACCACGTAGTATAGTGGGAATAACAAAGAGATATACCAATAGGTCGGATGTTGGAGTAGATAACAAAACATAAATAAAAGGTAATTTCCAACAGATTAAACGCCATATTTTGAGTTGTTATAAACATATTTCAGAACAGAAAGGGCAAATAAACAACATAATTTTTGAAGCCCTTATAAGTGCAAGTATAATCGAACATATTGCTGGGAAACACGAGCCAGCCTATTGTACATTTGGTCTGTAGTTGTTCCAGTTTTAATGAAATTAAGAATGAAAAAAAGTATGTGAACACTAAGATAAACAGATTATCTATATGAAAAATATTTAAATATAAAGTTAATGTTTTATAATATTCCTAGAATTTTATCAGAATAGTTTCCTGAATTATATAATAATATTATATCATATCTTTAATATAAAAACTTAGTTTTCAAATCATATAATAGCAGAACGTATTTTGATCTAACATTTTGGGGGTACCAATTTCAAACAAAATTTTATCCATATGCATTCTTCAATGCACTGTATATGCCCATGTATAATTCAATGCCATATTACAAGTACAGTCATCATTTTTACAGCACTAACAGAGCAGCATCATCCTTGTCAATTTCCATGTTATGATTGAATTTTCCGTCAAAAAGCCGTAAAATTTTGACAAAAATCAGACAAATTCTATATAGAATAAAGTAGTTCATACCAGAATGGATAATTTTGGAAAATAACATCAAATTGTAAGTATTTCTTAAAGCGAAACATCACTAGTTGAGTTTTCCTTCGAAACAACATATATACGGTATATTTCACCTATTACCAAATTTTGTTTTAATAATTATCATTTCATAATATTTCATTTTCTTAATTTCATAACCTACGTTTAGGTAGACAAACCTTTTCATTAATCACAACTGGCAAATGTTCATGACTAACAACGTCAAATACAAAATTTAATTTATCTTTTTGGCCGATTTGTTTCATACAACATGGTTTTACATGTACAATTAATGAAAGGCTTAACATCTTTTAAATTGAAGGTTTATCATAGAGATTTTAAAGTTCTCATAATTACTAACTTATTTCTGCGCCCCTTACATACCACGGCATGATCAAAACATCTGCATTTTTTCAACTTCAGGAAACGAAGTTAAACATCATGGAATCTTTGCAGGGTTCGCTTGTTTCCTTTTATCAAATGCAGTTGTTTCATATACGTGAAATTTTAGACAATTTTTCACGTCTTTGAAAAACAAAGGAACCGATTTCAAACAAGCAGTCTATCATATCCCCTACGATTGTCAAGAATATTAATCATACAAAATCCGAATGATATAAGATATTCCATCCTTAAATACTTTTAAGCATCAACCATGCTGCGATATACATCGGTTCTACCATAATCAGACCTATGTTATGGTACAACTGATGTAGTATTATCATTACTGTTGATTAAAATCAAATAAAAGTTTTGATTTCATTTGTTACAATAATATCATTAGATAAAGAAGTATCTCTTGAATATTTTTGGAAAATCATATTCACTACAATATGCCATACAAGAAACGTCAAAAACTGTAACCGATATTTTTGTTATTCGAAGAAACACACGCCTGCTGAAATTATCAGGACTTATTGGGTGTTACGTAAAACAACAAAGGTTTATTCATACTCAATAGTACACGACTCTTGAGTAATATATCCCATAAATACTGCAATGAATAACTGGATGTCAAAATTATCATCACAAAATTATGAATCAGAAACACGAATCTCACATAATTTTTTAACGAAACGTAAATGGGTCATGCCCTTCAATGTTTGATAAAACAAACCGGTCAAAATTTTTCAAGGAAATTATAAAAGCTCACCCTATTATGTGAAACTTCAGGTGAGATCCAACCTTCCAATACATCTGCGGATTCAATCAGAATAAACGAACCCTCGAAATCAAAGCATCTAAGAAAATATTATAAACACATAATAACCACTACTCGATGCAGTAATTTTTATACTTACGAGAAATCTCCAATAGAATGTATAAAACAAACCATTCATCATCTAAACATATTCCAAAGTTACATTTGCCACCAATACAAGGGATTCCTAATACTATCCCAAAAAAATTATATTTCTACCATTGTTAGACTTTTCAAATATACAAGGCGGCCCATTTTCCCAAATGTAACCATCACTTAAATGAATGAAGATTGATACACAATTTGAAATCATATGTTCTAACAACTCGACCGAGGAGTTCACTCCATTTTTAAATTCTCCATGCACATGATCCCTGTGATATACAGTGAAAAAAACTGTATCCGGTGTATCTTCAGATGTCATTGGTAATAAGTTTCCGTATTAGTCTGTCGGTATATTTCGGAATAAAGATGGTGTCTAGTGGTTTCTCATTTTTGTTTGAAGTGCTGTACTTTCAATTTAAGTGAGTAATAGCCCAGTTGAAACGGTTTGAGGTAGTGTCTTTCAAATGATAAAGCGTAATGGGTTAGTGTTCGAAAATTTGTTTCGTGGTGAATATATTATGTACGTCAGATCGCTTAATTTTATCTCTGTTTATCGGTTTATTCTAATTTCTTTTCAAAGATATAAAGATTCATAAGCCTTTACAGCAGCCTCTTTAGGTGCCTTAATGAATATTATACAAAATTTTTATCAATTGAAATTTATATATCAAACTACCTCTGATATATCCAGCATTGGGGACTAGAGAATATTGGAAAAGATACGAATGGTCCAGTGTACTTTAACAACCTTTTTTTGTGAGCTGCGATTCTTTCTGCAGGAGATTTTTCATCACTACATGATTTTATCATTTGGTTTTTTCTAGGAATATTTTCCCTTAAGAATGCACCGATACTCCTTAAAAATAGTGATAATTTATTGTGAAACGAGCGACAAGTTCGATCAATAAAAAGCTCTCAAAATTCTTATTTAGATAAAAGGGAATTTACTTTACAGATTAAATTATTTTCTGTATGATAACTACTGTCAAATCAATCGAAATATTATAATGAAGATAAAATTGGAATTTTATTATTTCTCCATACTACAAATAAAAAATATGCCCATTTTTGTTTCCAGTTTTTCGTTTTAATATCAGTAACGTTTTTGAACCAGAGTAGTAGTTATTCGTATTCATTTACTCCAAGAGGAAAGTTTAATAATATTATTCATAAAAAACAATGCTTAACTATTCTAGGGTTGAGAGAGTGTTCTTGTATGTCTCTTTACGTGAGATGAAATTGATTGGTTAAAATTTGTTATTAATTTGATACTTTAATATTTAATGGCATTTTGGGTGATTCCTTGATAATATTTTTTATACAAATCTAGTCCAAAATAGTGGAGGGTAACAATTAAAAGAGTAATTTTACGTTATTATTATCGTGAAACAGCTAACCGAGCTCGATATATCGGTTATTGGCGATAATAAAGAATATATTAGGATTTAAGCTTATTGTGACTTGTGGATTTTCTTGGTGATTTAGAATCGGTGAGCCATTGGTTATATGGTTCCCTAGAAGGAAGGTCAATAGGGCTTCTTTATATCCGACGGTTGCAGACTGGGTCTGCACCGCTTGGTCAACAAAATATGTATTATACTCTAGCTCTCCTAGGAAGAACTTTTTTATCATCAGTTATAAATTAGTCTAACCTCTCCCATCGTACATTCACAAAATTTAAGAGATCAAGCCTAACTGATTTTGTTTCCTTTCTTGGCTAAGAATGATGTATGCTTGCGTCATTGCTAACTTGCTCAAGCCAAAATTATTTGAATAAAATGTAACTATAAAAATATTTTTGTTCAAATACGTTAGGTCTAAGACATTTTTACATTCCAAGAGGTTTTATATCAACAAAAACGGTATATATTCGACCTATGTTTTGGAAACAAATACCGAAAATTTGTTTGATTGGAATTTTCAATTTAATTTAAACGCGTATCATAAGGCAAAGTATTAAAATGAAAAAATCAAATACATAGTTTATTATTTTTTAAGGAGATTGTGGTACCCAGGCGTGACCAAAGTGGTCAGAATGTAATTCGTAAATAGAGATTTAGAAGACATGAAATATCTACTTTAAATATAATAAAATTAGCCGAGTTCATTGACCGCCCGCCTTAGTCTGACAACGCCCCGTTTTGTCGCTGGCTATGCACCACAGAGATAAATCAAGGATATTCCCTGTAAAACAATTCCGTAGCTCGATTCATCATTTTTAACAGCCCTATAAAATCATGGAAGTTTACTTAAGCACATTTTGAAAAATGTATCTTTATTATATCTCAAAATAGAGTATTCTTTTTGCATAGATTAGTATCAATCGTTTTAAACTTGAAGTATACAAGGTTGCAAGATTCATATAAAATATATATACCTTAGCTACCCTACGTGCAAACATACAGTGTGAGGTATTCAGACGCTCAAAATATTTACAGACACATCTAAAATAAGAGCCCTTATCTCGACATAGAATTACACCTTTGTTCTATGTAGCTCAGTTTTACACTGAAGATGTTCACCTCAGACTCTGTGACCCACTGGGAAACATCCGTTTAACATTAATCATACATATCTTTCTACACTAGTTTGTTACCGAATTTCTAAGGATGATCAAAATTTTTTTGTATTTTATTGTCAAAAAGCATTTACCGTATCCTAATCTAACATGACTAGTGAAAATGAAAATATAACAATAATTAACCAACATTATTTTGAACGGAGTTGAATATACTAAAGAAACTTCATGGTGATAGTTAATATGGCATGGAAATAGGAACAAAAAGGTTTAAGAGAAAGTATCATCTACAATAAAAAGGTTTCATCACAAATAATGTCCAAAGTGAAGTAGTGATGCAATTGTCTAATATCCGCAACCCTCTTATTTTTCATTATTTATTTGTCTAACACATAGTGCTTCGAAAAATTTTCTTATATTTACCAATATTTCTGAGAAACTTAAAATTGGAAATATTATATTGAATTTATATTTGAATATTAAAAAAAATAAAAACTTACTGAGATTGTTTATCAGTGCTATTTTCCTACATTTTATTGTGAAGAAAGCCTTGTGACAACTTATAAACAAATTTAGGCAACAAAAGACAGCGTAGACCATATTTGAATCTGAAGAGTTTGTGTACAAAGATAGTTAAAAAATATTAATATATCATTGACAACAATTAATTAAGAAAGCTTGCTTATGATCATGTTTAAAACGTAAAAAAACACTAATGGATCGAAGCTGCATGCCACAAACTTAAATCGTTGTTAATAATCAAATAAGGAATTCCTTAGCTTGTGAAGTTAGAAATGTTAAAATTTTTCCATGGATGTGGAAAATAAAATCCTGCGTCTTCTCAGAGTATGCTTTTAGGGAAGTTTGTTAAGCGTAAATTCACACTAGAAACACTTCTTTGTTAGATGGGCTATTTTTCAATAACTTTCAAGATCAATTGAAAAGAATTTTTTGCCAAAACATCTTATACACACCCATCGATGATAAATTAACAAAATCTCGTTGCAAACTTCATTTCAGGACTTAAGATAATTTATTATATATTTCGTAATCGTTCTATAAGGATATTGATATTTTTCATGGTACTGATTCCCTATCCCTTTTTACTCATAAAATTCGTTGTTGTCTTAAACCGTATATGTGATATATATTTATTATGAATTCAAAACATTCCTGTAGCACTACAGGTTAGGAATCTCCGTCCAGCAAGTAACGTTTTCCTAAACATATACAAATAAAAATATCATATTCGTCTCTGGATAAACAATGTCACTCCAAAAATGAGTAACATAAATAATAAAAGGTTATTTTACTCAAAAATAATATTTAAGAAAAAGGACAAACGGTTTTAAAAACCTAACATTAAAAAGCGATAATCAATATCCCTCGTTTGAAAATGTAATCGATTTATAGTCAGGATAAACTTTCTTCAATAAATCGATTGTTATTTGATGATTTGCTTGTCCATAAGACTAATAAAAATGTATTAATTGTCTCAAATAACATTACCATTGAATATCCATAAACAAATATTGTTTTCTCTTTGGGTTCGTGTTTAATTCGGCCACCCCCAATACATCTCACTTTGTAACCAAAGCCCGCCAATTCATCGAACACACTATCAAAGATATCACCTAAGTATTTTCCGATTCAGAACAAAAAGAATAAACTATGATAAGAAAGTTTGAGCCCTCTGACGAATGTCTTAACGGGCTTACCGTCGTCATCATCTAAGGATATCAAAATGTATTTGAATACACCAGAGGGCATAATCTCAACCTGTTTAACTGATTCCATTATTGGGGGTAGATTTTTCGGATTAGAACGTTGAGTGTCGATTAAGCATCTTTATGAAAAATAGGGGTTGTTTTTTTATCATAGTTTTTACCATTAAAATTATGTTCTCGTAAGGTGACAAAAACGTAGTTGTTCAGGAATAGGTGATTAACAAAGAATCCGTGGGCTTGTTGAAGGTTATTGCTAACGTTCCAAAAGTGCTTACTTCAAATCATTTTTTTAAGCTGGATCTTCCACAAATCGTTAATACATACAAGATAATTAACCGAGATGAAAAATTAATTAAACAAAATCATATATTTGCCCATCGCTACATTTTAATGTACCCTTTTTTTAATCCAGGACCCAATATATTAAATGGGATCCATGCGATACGGATATTAACATTTCTCCATATTTTTCAGAAAATCCATTATTTTGTGTCTAAAGGTTTTGATCGTTAGAAATTTATTCACAGAAAATTTTTGAATTGAGTTTTGGGTACCTGGTAGAATATTAAAATCTTTTAAAAAGCTGCAATATGCGAAATTCATATATCAAATTGAAATGGTCAAGAAAAACTAACACAAAAAAATATTAATAAATTATTTTATGTATATATGAATTTTAGAGCAAAATTGTAATCTTAAATGAACCAAGAAGGAACATCCTAAAAGACAAATTTTTCATCTTTCGATCAGGTTGAAGCATTACTATGGTCGAAAAAAATCGATCATTGATCTTCCCGAGTATTGTAACAATTAGCTTATCAACGCATGCGTAGATATTATCATACTGCTTCACACGTGTT
>LDMZ01028421.1:0-41905 GCA_001455285.1 Sphaeromyxa zaharoni | reverse complement strand
CCTACAAGTTGAAACACGTCTCTGCAAACTAAAATTTAGTAGCGGATTACATATCAAAATAATTCAAAGTTAACGTCATTCTCACCGGTCAAAAAATTATTTATCCATTTACCAAAGAATACTTTAAAAATGTTTTTAAAACAATCATACCGGAAATGACAGATACAAGAATAAATATCCCTTCTGAACATGCAGAAAATTTTATCATAAATACTCACAACTTCCTTAGTTATCCTGGATCTGAGAAACTAATTTGAACGCTTACAACCACCTAAAAAATCAAAAATTTGAAAATAATAGTTAAAAAGATAACATATTATTGTTCTGTTTGCAATACCACGAAATTTAGGAATCTCAAATATGGAAAGGTTACTGGTAATTTGCACATTGACGTGGCATTTGATATGGTTTCAATTGATATTCTTGGGCCAATGCCCTCAGATCATTTTCGATCAAAAACTAGGTCGAATTTACTGCTTTTCCTTGTCATGATTGATAAATGTACTCGATTCAAAAAATTGGAGCCTTTGCAAACTTACGCAGTAATACCATTATCTCATGCCTTCAAAAACGATGGATATCAACCCTAAGCTAAAACATATTTTAAGCGACCAGCGCAGGCAGTTCATATCAAATACTATTTAAAAGTATCTTAAGGACAATATCATTATTCAAGTTTTGAGCTCAACCTACAATCCTAGTGGAAATGGAAAAGTTGAAAGTGTGAATGCGACAATCAACGTGTTAGCAAGAATATATCGAGGAACTCCGTTAAGCATGTTTTTACAGAAGGTGGAGGAAAGGCTCAATTAGACTTACCACCAGAGTATTGGATGTACTCCCCATCAGCTGGTGCATAAGACGATTGCTATTGATCCCAGGAAAACATCAAGCAATAAACTAGCGTTTGCTATTGACAAAAGTAGAAATCTGGCCTCACACACAGAAAAAGATACAAATAGGATGCGAAGATACGTTAACTTGAGCCCTAATGACAAAATTTATCCAAAAACTCTCCAAAAGCATATGTTGTAAAACCCATTTACTGGTCCGTATACACTCATACGAGTTTCCCATGATGGTTACCGGGTGCACTTGAATAACCCAGGAAAAAGAGCTTTCTACGCAAATATAAAGCGGATACGTCCTGTGGAAGGGGTTAGAGTCTCATGCATAGACGGTGCGGCGTAGAGGAGTTTTTACTTTTCAACACGAGGTAGTGAATCTTTTATTATATTTTTGTTATGAAATCTTTGATTGAATTTTATCTTTGGGATCGAAAGATTCCCACCCTGGACAGTTAGCATATATTTAATGCGCCACTCACCTGCACAAGCTTTCGCAACCAGATTTTGGAACAGAGTATCTAATACTCATGTGGCATACTTGTTTACATTTTCATTATACAAATTAAATTTATCATTTTTTAGGATTTTTAATGACTTTAGTTTTACAAATGGGTGATAAAAATCATGTTGTAAATATAATTACGAGAAGAACGGAGAGTGGGTCCTGAACAATCCAATTGTTATTTGTTCATATAAAATATATATGTTAAATAAATTAATTTTATTCTCCACTGGAACATTTCATCAGCTGGAAAGTACTCTCTCAACAACTTCTTTTATAAAAACCAAGAAGGTATTTATTACAATGTGAAAACATGAAAAAACATAAAATAATCAGAATGCCTTTTAATTGTGTCCAGAAACGATATATGCAATAAAAATTTTTGAAGAAAGACTAAGTAAACTTCCACTTAGTAATCTGCACTATTAATATGGTCAGCAGGCATAAATAAAAATAATTTTTTTTAATTTTTGTCACCTATGAATTCTCTATAATGATATTTTCACAATGTAAGAACATATCTATTTATTTCAAACCTTTAATAGGATTGCGGATTGATTATTCAATTTTAAGCTAAAGAATCATGAAGGATTGACGAATTAATCTACTAATAGTAGTCACAAATGACGACTAGTATTAAAATGTGATATATGTTATATCACTTATACATATAGGTGGGAGAACCCAGATCATGCATCTGTCGTCTCAATTCGGGCCCTCGGAGATAGTAACTTTTAAAAATGGGCAATTGAGTTTAGTTTATGATGTGTGCAGGTAATGCTGTGGAAGATGGGATAAAGGCAAAGGTATTTCTGTTTTTTATACAGGAAGTGTCTATACCTTTGCTTTTAATTGAGCAACACGACCCAGGGATTTTGTAATAAAAGTGTATATAAATACAATATTTCTTCCTGTGTTCATGTGAAACCTCGGCTATTGGAATCATTGATCTTGATAATGGGCAATTATTCTGTTCACTGACTCTCGAAACTCAGAATCGTGAAGATTTGATACTATATTTCTTTTTAGAAATTAATTCGTTTGAAAAGATTTTTGGAATAAAATCAAGGATTACAGAGAACATATTATCGTGCAGCACCTAACAACTGACTATATTAATCATCTGATCGAGGGAACCAAATAATGTCGGAATACTTTCGACAGATAGCATGATAATAGTGCGGTGAAGCGGAAAGAAACATTTTTATTGTTATTGCATGCCATTAAGACATATTAGTTTAAAAAGACTTTGTGTTCTTTTTATTATTGGCTAGTGATGTCTGATGAATGTTTGGAAATCCCATACATTCGATGTTCGCGAACCCTAGTTCTTAAATATCAAAAGCCCTATATGTTAACTGCCGCTTGACCGTTTCTACTAATGTAAGGAATTACAACATAATTTTACATGTTTAAATCACCACGATATTATACTGATATCGTTAAAAAAACAATTAAATTTTCAATTGATTGAATTAATATTTAAGATATAACAGAAAAACGATTAGTCGAACTTAGTTTAATGTCTGTTATGAATGGTTCTTGTGTTATTAGTAATTGCCTGGTTCAACTAGTACTGGATACTTTAGAGACGTGCAAACCTTGCTACTAAATTCATTTATGTTGTCGGTTTGCAGAACAAGGCTGCTTTTACCAAGCATCACCATATTTTGTTAAGATAAGTAATAATGCTTATTTTGGATGTAGTTAGCTATTATGTTCTATGTAGATCTGCAAAAATATATTGAAAAATCAGGTCCGGATAGTACTTTTAAAGATAAGACTGCTAAATATATGAAAAAGATCCTTGAAGAATTCGGTAAATTTAAAGTAACCCTTTTGTATGATTAAGAGCTCGTTGAAGTTAAACGGGGCATATGGCAAGGGATTTTTTTAGAGATAAAAATGGCGTAAATTGTCTTGATTATTTTTCAATGACAGCGGAATGTACCGGCTGGAGTTCAAGAGTGATTCTAAATGTTCAGCTTGACGGTGTTGAAGAAAATGGTTTATAATATAATAGTTGAGGTATTTCTCTGCTCAAATTTTATAAATATTTTAATAATATATCTTTATCTTATACATTCACAATTTTAAGAAATGCAAAGAATAAAATTATACCGATACTCGACACTATTACTTCGTCAGTTTTAATTGAACTTGCACAAAATGATTTAAAATTTTACATATGCCAAATTCCTCGTGAAATTATTTTAGGTCTTGACTCTTTCAATATATTTTATCTACAAATATGATCTTGGTTGCCAGATCAGTGCATCGCCTATGGTGCGAAAAGATATGAAAAATTTCTATGCCAATCACAAACAGCAATATCCATTGCCATGGTGGTAACAAAGGAATCCTGACATATCTTCATTTCTCTGTAACTTATTCATTACCAAAAGTTCGATCTTTGCTTCATTCTTTTATTTGGAAATGTTCTAACTTCTTTTCTAAACTATCTCGACGTATCAATAATTCTAAAAACACGATCGTTCTAGACCTAGATTATATAATCTGAATACCACCATGTCCTATACCCTTTCAGTACAGAGATGCTGTCAAGTCAGAGTTGGGTAAGATCATTGAAAGAGAACTAGTAAGACCAAGCTTGAGTCTTTTTTGTGCTGGGCATTTTTCGTTCCAAAAAGACGGGAAGATAAGGGTGTTCATGGGTTACAAAGGTCTGAAAAATAAAAAAGAAAAGTTCCTTTCCACTACTACTCATGACAGAAGTTCAAAATCGATTTCAAGACGAGACGGTTTTCATCACAATCGATTTATAAAACGAATACCTGGTAGTTACCGATGCCCGGGTCCGACTTGGAAAATAAACGTCTAGCTTTGTTCATGAATTTGGAAAAAACAAATTTATTGTTATACTCTTTTATTTATCCGGTGATTCAAGCCACTTTGAAAGTTTAATGAACCGTATTTTTAGGGATTTTATTATTTATATGGACGATTCTCTGGTATTTTTAAAGACGAGTGAAAAGAAAATAGATCTTATAACAATCTTTAAACTACTTTCAGATAATACAATCACTACTACTAAAACGAAATCAATATTTTGCCAACCAAGTATTAGAAATCTTGATTTTGTGTCTGATTATAAGTAAATTTTACCAAATCCATCAAAATTAGAATCGATTCTTAATTATCCTGTACCTAAAATTGCCTTTAACGCCTTTGTTTTATAGAGATGGTATATTTTTATCAAAGACATTGACATCTTTGCTGAATTTTCAAAATCCCTTCATGATATATCTATAACAACAACCGGCTTCGAATATAATATCTGTTTCAACAAAAGAATTCGAAGTATATATTAATGCTGGCAGCTTTAGAACAAGTTTTAGATGTAATCTTTTTGAGGGGAAACCAAAATTAAATTAATGAAGGGTTAATTATATAATTTGACGATACGATTATTTACGCTAGATATACGATTATTATTTTTTACACCAATGAAGCTCAATTTCCATCTCAAATAATGTTTCTTACCTCAACAATTTGTTGTACGAGTACAGCCGTCAGATGAGTTGAGGTGAAATATTTTACACGTAAATCGGAATGCCCAGAAGTAGTATATGGTCTAAAAATATTTCATAATAACCTTCTTCTGAGATAATTTACTTCATTTACAGACCATTGACACTTTGCATTGGTTACATGGAAATAAAATACGTAATAGTATTTACTCTAGGAAGGGTCCGAAAAGCGAAAGTGCCTCTACCCTTTCAAGATTTGCGTTATACGTGAAATTACACACATTATATTCTGGGATTTATTCCCGGAACCTTACGGTTCCCTAGATAGAAGTTGATACAGGAGTACCTTCCAGCCGGTGGGGTATACTCCAGGGTTGATCGAGTAGGCAGAATACTCATATTATATAAAAATAATCTACTCTTTAGGAATTAAGATATGCACGTTCTATCGTTTTTCATCGTAGGATCCGACAATATATTTAGTTAAACTCAAGGAATCTCGAGAAAATTATATTAAAATTCAAGAGTTCAAGGAGTATTTATGAAAGGGTGACTAAACAATCAAAAATAATAATTGTGGATTTAGAGAATTATCAAGGATCAAACGTCAAATATTTTGAATAATGGAGTAATATATAGCAAATATTAACTTAATAGTGATGAAACACCTAGAAAAGTGATTGTTGTAACGGGATCTCTACGGAACAAATCTATTTTATCTTTGCTAAGATATCGAATATATCACTAGGCTTTGATAAAACTATTAAGATGTTTCCAAGACATGTTTATTGGCCCAAAGTTATTCAAATATACATAGGATACCGTGAAAAGTGTAATATCTGTATATGAGATAGTAAATCAGTGAATAAATTTGAATTACATACAGTAGTGTGTAATAAACCAGGGTAAAAACTCGGGGTCGATAGGTTAAAAATGTAATTTTACTCTAAATACAGATTCTTTTTGCTAGTTGAGAATTATTATGCTGTCATAATACATTTAACGGATAATGATATTTCGGTACTAACCGGGAGGGCCCGAATATTACCGGATATATTCTATTAACAAGGTAATGCCGCATCGGGGTGGTGATATATTTTTATTTCAATTGAATACATTATTTTTATATATTTGATTTTATGTATCCGAATATTGTTACCTATATCGATTTTCCGCAACACTGGATGGTTAGAGCGCACCCAAAGACCAAAATCAGGTTGATTTATATGCCGTGGCTGCAGAACCCCACTGCAAATGTCGATTGTGACAATACCAAGTGGCAGGAGGTGATCACAAGTTTTGTAATTTCATGTATAATACGTTCGAATAGAAGAGCTAAGTTCAAAACCTATTTTTAGAAAGAATTTGTTGATGTTTTGTATTAAAAGAACAGGAAATAAATCATAGCGTTTCCATGGAGGCGGTATGGTAGAAAGGACCAAATTTTCTATAATATGGAAGCTTTGAAAGATTGTTTATAAAGAAGAAAAGTGGGAAGAAGATTATTCCTCTTATAGTAAAACAATTATCGGATCACGATATATTGATCATATCGGACAATTTAAAATATATTAACTAGTTTTTTAATCCTTAAGCGTTCTAAATTGCGCATTGGCATGGCTTAGCTTTAATTTATTTTTATATGGTATTCTTGTGGTTTTCCATGGGATCTTCGAGGTCCCAAGGAAATAATTTAGGCAGCTTGTGTCCACAACCGATGTTGCACACATATAAAATTGCGTATGATCCATAAAAAGAAATAATATAATTACAGGCTTACACGTAATAATTAATTTATTAATCCCCTCTTTTTCTCTCCGTCGCCGCATCTAAAAGGTTCCTTCGAACCTACGACATATCAAAAATGAATTTCCTTCATGATTTGGATTCAACGGACCATAGGATATTTGGGTCGTGTGATGTAGGCAACTTAAAGTTCCATTGTCTCAAGCTGGATCTGAACCGATAAAGCATCAACACTATTATTCTTCATCCAATAATAATTAAAAGACGTCAAAATGAAGGTAAATCTTTTTTAATAGGAAACCCGGTGAATCTTAATAAATATCCAAAAAATAATGCTCCATCAACTGGTATGTTAGTTATTTTAAAAATTAAGAATTGGGTAGTTCATTGTTAAAATAATAGAAGATTTTATAGTAAATTTATTGACAATCATTTTTTTTACAATATTATAAAATTTAATTAAAACTACATTTTATATATTATTTTTAATATTAAAAATTAAAAATATAACATAAGGTAAAGAAAGTTTGACTATTCTATAATCATACCTTTAAATAAATTTTACAGTTGAAATTTTTTTAAAATGATCGATTTTATGCGATTATTCCTTTAGAGAAATCAATACATACTATAATTCCATGCGAATTCAAATATATGTTAAATATGTTAATATTTATTTGTTATACAGGTCATATTAATAGTATTTTTATATGGATTGATGTATATCAAGTGTTATTTGACAGTTTGGAATAATAATTTAAAATATTTAAGAACTAACAAAGAACAATATTATCTTTATAAAATAGTATTTTTAATTTAGATTTGTAGTGAACCATTTACGATCATCGAAAAATTACAGATTAATTAAAAACCATTTAAAATAATAAAATCTGGCTAAAATTAGATCGTAAAATTAATCCGTTTATGTAGGTAAAAATTTAATAATTATACACTCGGCATATATCAATTTTATATCAATTAAATATTGACAAAAATAATCATTTATAAAATTTTATGATCAATTAGAGATTTGTCCAGTTAAATAAAACTCAAATTCTTTTTCAAAATTAGAAACAATATGTTGAATAAAAATGGATTTTGAATAAATATTTGTTTACACATTTATTGCTGGTATTTTATTGTGAAAATCTTCACATTTCGGTAGGTATTTAAGGATCTTTCTACAGAAGGTATTTATATGCCCGCTGTTGTGGCACTTATTCCCATTATATATGCTCCTTTAATTACTTCAATTTTTTCTAAACCTTTGTAACCAACACTTTTTAAGCTGAGATCATAATTTCATTGCTTTTATAGAGGGTATAAGATTGCATTATAATACATTAAAGATTGAGTATATGGATGTTTTATTTTTAACATAAAAAGTGGTGTGCATTGGCGTCATATAGGAGAGAAGGATAATAATTAATTTGTTTCGACGTTCGAACAGCCTTAAAAAGTGATAAACCATCGTTTATATTTTATCAATTTAAAGTGTTTCAAAAAGTTTTCAAAACACCACTTCTATATCTAGCGTGTACAAATATATCTACAAATTAGTATATACAATTAGTTGAAACAAATAATTACGTTACATTCTATCTGTTCATTGATCAGATTTCTCATTTTAGCTTATAGTCCTGAAACAAACCCAAATGAATTATCCCCTTTCTGTTCAATTTTTTAGTGTCGGAACAGCAAAGAATCCAACATAAAAAATGCCCTCATTTTGATACTCTTTAACGCATCCTGTCATTAAAGATACCTTTGTAATTAGAGTTATAATATCGAAATGGAATTTGTTAAAATTCAGTAAATTTTACTTCTTCTGGGTGTTTCAGCGGAGTTGTCCTAGATTATACTAATCACATAAAGTATCAAATTAGATAGCTATACCGATCTAAAATTGACTTTTTATTTCTGATTTCAATGAGGTTAATATGTTCTATAATCCTTTGCCCTGAATTTGTATACATTTTATTCATTTTTAAGGGTCAATTATTCGTTAAACGGTAGATTTAAACATACTATTTTGGGAATATTTTTAAATGTATTTTCTAGATTTGTTTTTTATTTTTTTTCGATTTATTGACATCGGTAATGGTTGATAAAACATTTCTCATAGGATTGTTGGAATCCATTCTGAGTTCTTGAAAATTATTGAATGATTTAATTATATATTTGTCTATATAAATTTTAGATATATTAAATTTATTTATTTATTTTGATTTAGTGAAATATTAATTTTTCATTTACCTAATGTAGATATAATTGGATTCTGGAAAATCAGAGTAGATATCATTTAATCCACGAATATTATGTTGTATTCAGAATTTTACGTAACATGGCTTTTTATAATCATACCAACCAATTTTCATAACCCATCGGAGCATATAAAAGGGAGAAAGGAGTGTCTACCTGGTTGTTGTCGTGAGACACGCAGGAGTTGTTTGCATAATTCCTTGTTTTAATGGGTACTAATATTCTTAAAGCAGCCTTCATTAATACCAAAATACTGAAAAATATTGGAATAATGTATAAAATACCAAGATGAATTTGCGTTTTTAATTTTTGTCCTATGTATGTATCGTGTCGCAAGTACACGACTATACCCGACGCCTTTGCATTTAAAAGAAGTAAACCACGCTGCGGCGAGGTGGTTGCAAAAACTCTGATCTAGTGATTATAGTTATTATTATTATTATTTGGGTATAGTCAATACCATGTCATTGTTTTCAAATTTTATTAAAAACCGTCAACCTCCTCGAGGGTACCGCAGTATGATAGATTAATAAGAAAAAAAATATAACGAAAATAAAATTTAGAATAGTCTTTTATAATACATAGTTGCAAGATGGAGACTTAGAGATGGGAACATCTTTATTATATATAAGCTAACTGGGTTCCATCATTTCCATTGATGGAGGAAAATTTAAAATGCCCGACACATATTTAAGTATTCACTCTTAACATACATCAGACTTTCTCTAACATTTTACAGATATATTATTATAAAATGATATATTTACTTTATTCGAACCAATGGTTAGGACAATTGTGAATTTAACGTATTTGAGAGTCAAAAATGAACGTATATTTATAAATAATTTATATTCATTGCCAATTTTATGTTTTAACCATTTCAAAAACTGAATCTATACTGATTAAATTTGATTGAAACTTGTGATTAAACTTTTAACAAGTTATTTAACACAAAAGTGGGGTTATATACGCCATTTCAAGCCAAGGTTACATTATTTATAAGATAATAATAATTTAAAACTATCGTGTTATGAATTTGTTTAACTCTTAAAAACCGACATATAAGTCACTTTTTCCCTTAACAGTTTTTTCGCTAGTTTTTGTTTATTGATACTAAAATTTTATTATTTGCTCACTAATGAATTCAGAGTGAGCGTATATATTTTGAATGCTTTTAATATATATTTCAATCGCATACCTGTATTTTATTCTAATTTGATATTATTTCGTTACGAATTAATCTTTAAAAATTTTAGGACAGTCTATTACCCAAAAATACTTGTTTCATTTTTTATAATTTAATTTTTACGTATAGAACATATATACTTTATTCTTACCACTCTGTGTAATTGACTCAAAAACATAATTATTCAATATAATGACCATAACGTGCGTTTAAACCCTTGTGTTAACTTATTAGAATGATCTAACTTTGCATGACGATCATATTTCAATAAATCTATACCCCAAAATATTTTTTCCTGGATTATTTTAGGATTTTATTTGTGTGAATACGTATAAAATATATACCACAATTATTACAATTAATCTATTAGCAGCAAAGGCACAATCCTCTGAAAGCCATTCATTTCTCTTTATTCCTGTAAATAATTTTAATATTTTTTAAATTTTGAAATATCACAGTATAGTATGTTGTATTTCGATTTTTGGCAAAAAAACAGTCACTTAGCTAGAGAAATAAGTTCTTTTAAAGATTAAAATAAACCACAATACTTAATATAGATCCTAAAATATTTTTTTATTAACTCTTTTTCAAAATTTAAGCCATAATTAGTTTTTATTTTCCAGCTCTATCGAATGCTATAGTATGAATTATATTAATCAATAAAAATTACAAAATATTTAAGTATTACATTAGGTAAGCAAAGCATTGACAATATTATTAAAGTTTAACAAATAATTCACTATGTGCTGAATTTCTCGGGGATTAAACGAGGACAACATATCGCCGTGTTTGGTTTTTTATGTCAAAATATGTCAATGCTATAACAACAGGATACGGTAAAGCAATTTTTTTATTTTTTAAATTGTTCTCCTAAGACAGAATATTGCGTTTCGATACACTTTCGATAAGAATATTGAGTTAGAAAGATTTTAAGGTATGGACATTACATATTTTTTTACACTTTCGAACCTATTGCGATTTCCATGATTAATGCTGAAATTTTCGGAATATCAATTCACTAAGAATAAAGGCTTGAAAGGTTTTATTTTTTCGATGTTAAATAAAGTTTTCCAATTTTTTATATTAATTATTAGCTTAAGTAGTGTTTCAGGGCTTCAGGCACTGACTGTATGCATTCAAAAGAGGAAAATTTTCGAATATAAATCCTTGATTAATCTTCAAATGCATTTTTTTACTTGAAACGTCAACTTTTACCACTTTAGCTTAACTGGGCATATGATAACAATGTCAGACACGAAAAAAATGTTCAAAATTTCGAATAATAACTTGTAATAGCGATTATATTAAAATTTTTGTATTGAAACAGCTCTATAAAGAATATATTAGAATTTTTATGAAAAAAATTTATGAGAATGTATTAATCAGTCATAAAAACTAGAACTAAGAATGATTGATATTAAACTGTAATTAATTACTTTTGGCAAAATAGTTCATCGTTTAAAAATTTTAAATTTTTACGTTTGACTGCTTCTTTATAATTAATCTAATATAAATCAGAATAGACTTACCTGCATAAGTTCCATCAGTATTAGTTCTAAAATTAAAATATATTTATTAGAAATATTTCAGTTTGGTTTAAATAAAAGATTATTAAAAAAGACTTCCTTTAACTTGGTCTCTAGTAGCTCTTTTCACAAATATTGCGTTTTTTTAAGCTTTTAAGTGAGATAAAATGACAAGTAGCCAATTTCGAGGATCTTTATCTATTAGTTTCAATTTGATTTATGTGATATTTCTAAAGCTACGAAAAATATTCACTAATACGTCGCTTTAAATTGAGAAAAGATATTATTTCCAGTATCAGAAGTCTATCAACTTTATATATTCGTTCATCCAGACGCTTTTTATCTTAATGATAAGGTGTTGGCTATGTTTTGGCTGGTGGTTCTTCTATTAAAAGTAAATTGTTTGGATCTGGATGAAAAAGCTTTCTATACGTATGTCTTTGCTAATTAACGTAGAGAACTGCAGATCTATTTAGATCCAGACCTCTGAGCTTGCATTTCTGGTGTGAAGAGGTTCGACCAATAATTGGGTCCACAGAAAAGATTGCCATAACATTCCATATAATTTCAGTTATGGCAAATCGATCCTATCATCACAAATGGGGATATCCCTTAGAAAGTCTCTCAATTATTCAAGAACAATTAAGTTTGTCTAAATTCAAGGAACTTCAGTTACGATTTCACGATAATGAGTTATTGAATTTAAAGTTCCATGTAAAAATATTTCGTGAAAGGTCCCCTGATATTGAAAAAGATCAAAATGATCTTGATAATAGTATTACGAACAAATTAATAAAAACTGAATTCAAAACAACAAATTTTGAAATAATTTGCTTCAATGTCGTACATACATCGCAAAGCAGTAAGCGCTTTCTTTATACCAATATTTCAAGTTCTCTGCTTGACAAATTAAACGTATGTGAGATTTTAATTTAAGATTTTTATATCTAGAGATGTTTCGATAAAACATTGCTGAGTGTAGGTGTAGTCGCTGAAATAGGATAATGGGACAAATATTTTCTTATCAATAATAATTTAACGATTTCTAGGAATCATTAAGTTCAATATTTATTAATCTTTTTTATTTTATTAGTTTAAGATTAAATTTTATATTTTTTAGATAGTTATACTCTTTTAAGTTTTTGAACAAACCAAAAAATGTTAAAGTCAGTTTAACCCCACCTTTTATTTCTCAATTATCAATTCAAATCTTAAAACATTTTTTTATTGTAAAAATATAACAAAATTAAAATCTAATATTTCTGAAACGCCTTAACAATTATACATCATTCCGTTTCTACATTTACATATTTCTCAATTGAAATTAGTTTAATTTGATCGTGAAGTTAATTTTACTTATTAATATCTAGTTAAGTATGGAAAATCATGCTTTTGGTTGTTTTTACTCCATAAATATGTATATAAAAATCAATAAGTTTAAAGGTATAGTTCATTGATAATTACCATTTAATGTTCTAATATCATCGAACAATAATTTCTATAAAGTATGGGGATACCATATTTGGCTTGATTCCGACAAAATTTAACATTATATTAATCACAATAGTTTAGACAAGCCGGAGGATAAGACTTGAATGAGACAGCTCTTAGATAATACATTATTCAGTTTAAATATTAATATTTTTATAATTACGTCATTAAATGACTATAATAACAGTTACAATTTTACGCCTCCGGTTAACATTTACTATGTTACTCTCTTGTTCTTGCACTGGGAGAGGTGTTCGAAAGGAGGTACAAACTTTATTTTTCTTGTTTTATAACGAAATAGAAAACCTAAAATTTGTGATTATTAGTAAAGACCCCCTTATTTTCTTGCCTTGAAAAAATAAAATCTTTTAAGGGAAAATTCTGGAAGTTATAAACAACATCAATCATGGACATTTTAAGAAATTATTTATTTCTGATCGTAAATATCGGGTTTTAGTGCAAATAATCTTTTCAAATATTGTTAATTTTAGATTCATCAAAATTGTCTAAATTAGTTGATAATTTTTATAAAATCCATGAATAAACTGTGGTTTAATTGGTCCCACACAATATTTTTTTAATGCGAAAATTTCGCATAGCGGATAATATCTACATGAGAAGAAGATTGCTGAGAATGCGGAAAAATGACTTTTCATATATCAATAATTTCTATTTCTTATAAGATCCAATAGGATTAAGAATTGTTCAAAAAATTCAGGAAACATATTAAGTATATTTTTATGAAATTTAATAAAGTTAATAGTTAGATATGCTTTATTACATGGGTATGAAAACATTTTCCTTTTCGGACAATGATATGGCAAAAATATGTATAAACTTTATAAACCTATTCTAAGATGCATTATTTAAAATTTGCTCTTAGAACCTAACGTGATCACCATGCTGTATAATCTCTAAATTAATTTAGTAAATATCCTACAAATATATTATTTTTTCAAATATCAAGAGCACAATAAATAATTAACACTTTCAAAACATCAAACGAGCGTGAAGTTAAAATAATGGCTCAGAGAACATTCTGCCACAAAAATGGTTCAAAAGTGTACAGTAATTTAACCATATAATCTTAAAATAATGGAAACATCTCGACCATTAAAACCATGATGTGTATATACGGCACTCGTTAAAAATTAATTTAAGATAAAAATATTAACAAATATTTTCAGTACCTAGACGTTTTAGAGCTTTACGTTTCTTTAATGATAAAAGATATAACCTTAAGAAATCCAAAACGTTTATACTACTTTTTATGTAACAGATTTTTTGTTCATAAAAGTTGTAAATTCTTAATCTAATCTCAGCTATACTCATTCAAAAGCGTGATATCGTTGCATCTCTACTTGAATCAAATAAAGTTTGTAATATGGATTTAGTTCGAAACAACCAGTGTCTTAATTTTCCACTATAACAAAATTTTCATGAGATCTCTTTCAACTTCTAGAATTATGACATGGGATTTTACTTCAGTCCATTATCCAGATTTTGATTTTTATCCTCTGTTGCATACGAGTATTTTAAATCAGAGAAAATTTGAACAAAATGAAAGATTTTGTCTTCCTTTTAACAACTTTTGGGTTATTTATTTTTAATGTTTATGATTTTTTTTAGTACTTTGATATGAAAGTTTATGGAATAAATACTTTCCTTTGGCGATGTAAAAATACATCAAGTGATGATTTTTTATGCTCACATTCTAAGAATGATTTGATAAATTCAAAGATCTTAAATGAACCGATAAAAAAGGCAAGTATTTTTATAATACTTTCCCATAAACTGTTGTTTTTAAAAATTCTTTCATTATTTATTATCATTCGAAAGCAGCAATTAAATATTTAAGCAAGAACAGTTCTTCTATAAGAAAAGGATATTTTTCATATATTATTTTAAAGCAAATAGACGAAATATATTATCCTAAAGGGGTATAGAAATTCATCTGAATTATAGTTTTTTATGGCTAATAAGCATGTTTCTTAACATTAAAATATTATTAAATCTTTAATACTAAAAGTTCTTAATTAATTTTGTCAATGAGTTCCAAATACTTAACATAATTCCGATTAGTAAATACTGATATAATAGATTTTCTTTTATTTTGATAATAAAGTTTCTTAACGTATTAGCCTAAGGGTGACAATACTAATGGAATGAACACTCCTAACTCTTCGCTTTAATGATTGAATAGACCAGTTTGCTACATCTTACTAGAAAAAAACAAAATATTTTTATTAACAAATGATTTTATGTTACTCAGTCATTTTTTTATAAAAATCTCAAAATGATTCCTGAATGGTTCATATACGTCAAATATTACAAAAGAAACCATAAAATGATGCTTTATTTTAGACGTCACCAACTCAAGTTGCGATCTTAAAACATTTATTTTACATAAAATATTATTTTTATTTAAATATGTATGGGCATAAGCTGGTACGCTCTAAAATAACAACTTTGATCTATCAATCGAATATTTTTGAGATCCTGCACAATATTAAAATTTGAAGTTATCATTATGAAATAATAGATGGATTATAGTAAAATTTCGGGTACATAAAAATATGTTCTTTCAGATCAGAACATTTAAAATACAGAGTAATGAAAAAATAAGATTTTACTTTGTTCTAAAACTTTTTTATAAAAAATTTTAATTGATTAAGGCTTTAAAATTTATTCTTATTCTACCATCCCTGATAGATATGAAAGTTGGTTTATATAATCAAATGAATTTCCATATCAGAAATTTGAATTTCACATATATTTGTTATATTTTTTGAAATTATTTAAGTCACGGCTATATATTATGTTTCGTTTAGATAAAACAGGGTTTATATAATATGTTCCTCATTTCCTGGCTTCCAACGATCGTAAATGGCGTCTATCGATAAACCAGACAAAAGCAGCGTTTGATGTTTATAATCTCCATTCCTTAGAGTATATAGTTAATAATCTAATTCTGATATGTATTGAAAATTTTATTATATAATGGGTGTTTAATGAATTTTTAGTTTTGTAGATTTTCTTTATTCGTGAATTAATAATATTTAATAGAAAATAATGGGATTTTTTATGCTAATTTGAAAAAAAATTCTACTATTGATGCAATATTGTCAAATTTGTATGATTTTTACCATACTGTTGTGCGCATGATAGACACACCCATGTTTATCAAAAGAAGCGGGCGGTTGTGGCAATAGATGCATAGATAGATATACTTGTTGACAAACATTAGTCATAGATTATTTTACTATTGATTTCCTGATTTTCTTTTAAATGTCATTAAACAAAAGAATGTGGGCTCCAAATCAAAAAAGAGATTCCCCTGAAACAGCGAAGGCCAAACGCATTGCTCCTTCTAAAATGATCTTTGCCGTTCACTGTGGAACGGGCGGCTTGCCCAGGGAGTACAGCACATACGAATATATGTATATTATTGAATCCATTGAGTCTAACTTATTTGCTTTTGAATAATTTTACAATCATAGAGGAATATAATGTTAATTTGATTTTAAACTTATTCGCAAAATAATGTTTCAATTCGATTTTTTACCTGCTTACTATTATCCTCTACACTTATAAAATTAATAAAGAAAAAATGATAAAATCGGATGTTTTCATAAACTTAAACTTGAAATTAATATATTAAATTGAAAAAGAATATATTGTAAATACTACGAAAATATTTCAACGCCATGATGAATGCTTAAAAAATTATAAAGTTTTCTTTATATTATGTTTGAAATATAATCAAAAAATATGAAATGAATTAAATGAAGCTTAAAATATAATATTTTTCTATGAATAAAATATATTTCTTAAGATATAAACTGTGAAATATTTTTTTAACCAAAACTTCTATAAAAAATTCAAATTTTTATTTTCAATTGTGCTTGTTATAAAATAATTAAGATAAATATGTTTATTAAATACTATGGTAACTTGTTTCGCAATTATTTCACTCCTTTTGTTCATTTTGATAAACATTGTTCTTTAAATCTGAGTTCAATTTGAACCGTAATTGGGCTTAACAATTCAAATTTCTTTTTACAAAATTTTTAATTCGATAAAAAATTATTAGGTATAATCATGAATTATCAAAAATTGGTTTTAGATAAAATAGAATTGTGGACGAAAACTTGATCATGGATAACTCAATATTTATTTTTCTTGTGGCGTTTGTTGAACAAGCTGAGTCTAGTTTGTATATAAAAATATGTAATGTACATCCTGAAAGTATAATAAGTATCAAAGTTCCTATGATTGAAATTTACTTTGATTTAAAATTACTTGAATTTTATATTTAATAGGGGAGGTAAAAACTAACATCTTAAACGAGATCAAATCATATAAATGATAAAAAATCAAATCAGATTTACTATTTAAAAAACTGATTTTAAATGTATATTACTGATTGATTCTAATAATATTTTAAATACTGTAATGCTAGTAGAGAGACGCTAGATTTTCAAAATCAGGATTCTACCTTTTGTGGATTGATAGCTGATATATTTTTCCGTAGGTCAATCAAACGCATGAGTGAACCTCGGCAGAACCTTATTTTTAACAATTACGTTTTCATAATAATCCATGCAGCGATATATGTGTAAGTACATATATAATTTTGCTAATCTTAAATAATGGAAAAATCACTTTAGGTTGTTACAGAGAAATCTAATTTTTTCCTTATCAATAGTGAGAATATTCGTTTTGATTCAAAATAAAAATTGATATTATAAATGAAATGAGGTTATAAGTCAAAATGATTCGTGATAAATTTGAATGGCAATTCAATAAAACAAATTTTTTTAAGAAACTAGATTCATCAAGCCTGCACGAAAGTATTTTTAACTAAGATATTTTCCGTAAATATAAGCTATCGTATGTTCTGCTATCCTAAAAAATATTATTAGTCATTCATGTCCTAACATATCAAATAAAATTAATGTTTAACTAGATTATCAGAGTATTTCACCAAAAATTCATCATAAAGTGATCATGTTCAGATTTAAATAATATATATTTGTGAAATTTTTTTAGTTTTTTGTCGAAATTCATACATAACCTTATAATTAAAATTTTTCTTGATAGTACACTAAAAAATGTAAAAATACTATAAAGTCATATATTCTGTGATTCCTGCTGTATTTAACTAAATTGTGTCAAAAAATGAGGGAAATTTTTTGGTATAACTGTGATAAGGGCCTCACAATAAGACATGCATATAAATTTACAAGTTGGATCATTTTAATAATTTTTCTTACTATTTGTTGAATCATTTAATTTATTCTATTAAAATTCATCTTATAAATCAAAGAATTATATAATATATTTTTGTTTGTTTTATAATTAGTATTTATGCATATATCGAAAATTGGATTTATTTTGATTTTTATCAAACCTCTATTCTCATATTAGGTATTTTAAATAGTTGAACAAATAATATTGTTATTATTTTTTTATGATTATAGATACGAACGAAAACTATATTAACTTGGGAGAAGAATAATTTCTGAAGCTAATTTTTTAGTTATGAACAATATTGGCTAAAGGCAATCTCAAATACATAAGCTGATATAAATAAAGAATAATGAAAACTGTCACCTACCTTCAAATTAAATATAGTTTTCAATTGAAATATTAATTTTATTTCTATGCCAAAACCATAATGAGGTTAATCAAGAACATTTCTTGATTGAACCCATCAGATTAAAGGCAACGGACTTTCTCAATTAATTATTTATAGATTAAACCAAATTATCTTTTCAATAAAATAATGTCAATAAATTAACATGATGACTGATTATATTGGCTTTGAAACATATCACATACGACTATGGCCCCATCCATGTCGTAGTTGCAGAATAATCGATGGGTTACAATTTTTCTGACGTACTTAATCCATAATGACTATGTTTTTTTTATTTTAATATATTAAATCACTCATTCTAGAGCTACATACAAAATATTTACGTTAGTAGCCTTTTCAAAGTTCTAATGTTAAACTTGTTTCAATTTGTTAAAGTATTAGGAAATGTCACAAGTGACGATTCAAATGCTGTCAATATGATTATCAAATAAATGGATATGATACAGCTAAATTAGCTATTTACATGGATGATATGATAAATACTGTCTTAACCTCTCATTAAGGCTATTTAAGATAAATTATTCAATTTAATCGCCTGTTGCGTTGATTTATTAAGCCTAGTATTTTATTTCATATGAACCATTATAAATATAGATTGTGTACTATAGTAGGGCATAATTCTGGTCTTAACGCCTACCCTAGAAACTCAAAAATCCCTAAGAGTTAGTATCAATACTAGTATCATTCCATTCTGAAATCTGCCCATAAAAATTTGAAAGGGTTTTTTCAGGGATCTCAAGTTTCTTCCCTTTACATGGAACAGCGTGAAACACTCGCATACGTATAGGAATGTAAATAAAAATGTTAACTACGCTCTACAAATTACAGATTAAATGTGTGGTTGACTATAAAAAGAAGGTCGGCAATCAGTTTGATTATTTTTATACCAAATCATTTTTTCCAAATTTTTTTTCTCCCATCTGGAAAAATGTCATTCTAGACGTTAAGAGAGCTAATTTTTTTAAAAATAAAATTACTCGTGTATCCTATTTTCAGCTTTTATTCTCTATTGTAAAAAAATTAACGGATCAACGATTTAATTAAAACGAACAGCACAAAATCATTATACATTAATGATAAGACTTGTTTTTTTATTTTCTAGGTTTAAAATAAATCCAACTTGATTGTTCCAATATGTCCAAATACATAGAATTAGCGTTAGTATTAATTCAGTAACCAACACCTGAAAAGTTATCTTTAGCATTATTTTGAATTGTTCCAACGGGTTTTGGCCCCATGTTAAAATGATTTGTATATCAAGCTAAATATTGGGCACCATTTACACAAATCCATCTTGTGGAAATCGCTATATAAAATTAATAAACATAGACTAAATTTCCCGAAGACTTTTTTTGATTAAATAATCAAAGATTGACTGTATTTCTTTCCAATAGTAATTTAAACAAACTTATGAATCAAGTAAATATAGGTTTTTTTTCAAAATAGATGTTTTCCCTAAATTAAAAAATACAGAAAACTTACAAAAATTTTTTAATTATCAATTGAAGACAAAACGTTTCAGCCACATCATTTCAAAGAAATTTAATTATTTCAAACATGAAAAATAAAAAATTGACTTATCACTAACATAGATATATCTTTTACTGTTAATATACTTTCGAAGTAGAATCTTTAATTTATATTTTAATCGAGGAATAATACTACAAAAACATGACACATGTTAAGTTTTACCTTGAAAAACTATGGAAGGTCTTTTTTCCACTATTGGCAAAATATCCAATTAATAAGATTGTATAAAACATAAATAAAAAAAGGTCAAATTGTTAAAAACATTTAAACCTGACATCGATCATGCAATGCGTTTATTCAAGGTCATATTCCCCACTTGTAGTAATCAATAAAACTAGCGTCATGATATCATATCATACCTCATAGCACTATATGTGTTCCGAAGTTTTCTGCTTTTATACTATATTTTTATATACCTAAAACCATTTTTTAACAATTGAAATATGGTTTTCAATTTATAGCGACAGAGAAAACTCATGATGATTGGATCACAGAAATTCATAAAATTCTCTCTACATTTGTCAGCTGCCACTTCCCAAATGTTTTATGATTATTTAAATTATGATTATGATAATATACTTCTTGAATATGATTAATGATGCTTCAAATGGTTTTAAGTGTATATTGTATAATTTAAAAATTGATATATATTTTTCATTTACTTCTAGGGTCGACGTGGCAGTTAATGACCACTGCCATTCATGACTGACCATTTATAATGTTGAGATTATAATTTAAAAATATTTCCATAAATATTGCTCCTCTATTTGCATGAATAGTTTAGGTTAAAAGGTATGTCTACATGATTTATAAAGGTAGTATTGATTTATATTATTACCAAAAATAAACTTTACGCCTTGAACATGGAAACAGAGTGTGTTAATATAATTTTAGAAGTATGATTTTGATATAGAAAGAAGTGATCTTAAACAGTTAGAAATGTTAATCGTTTTGTTTAAATCCTAAATGGTAGTCGGAGATCTAACTTTGCTGAAAATTTCAAAAATTAATAAATAAGAATACAATTAATATGGTTAGGTATTCAAAAACATGTTTGATATCTTAGCTAAGATTATGGTGTTAACTTTTGATATATATCTGTGTTGATTTTTAATGATTGTACAGCTTTCAGCATCCACAACTAATTATAATTTTTGTTTTAATTTTAAAAATAATATATACTATTAGTCTTTGAATTTTGAAAAATATACAGCACATGAAACTCATTATAAAGCTTTGTGACAAATAGTTTTATATAAAAATTGATTTTTATCCTAAAATCTTCATAATCTCAATCTTTTTTGAAACAGCATCTAGAAAGATAGTCATAAATTCTCATTTATTAGAGTTAATATCACTATAACAATATTACCTTAAACATATACATACATATATATATATATATATATATTTATTGAATTTTCATATTAATTTTATAATTTATGTCAGCAGTAACGTCAATGCATATATTTTTCATTAAAATATCATTTAATAAATTTCTTTAAAATCTTCATTACAGTTGCAACTACAGATTTTATGAATTCTGCACCAATATTAGATAACAATAATCCAGTACCGAAATGACAGGTAACATGTATAATTTCATTTTTAAATGTATTTTAGGGAGTTATTCAAAATTTTTAAATAATCACATAACTAAATCTGTTTCCAAAATTAAAACATCACCTTGGAAGTGTCAGAAATATTATTTATACACTATCTTGATGCTCAATTCCAAAATTTGCATATATTATGTTTCATAGTAGTGTACATTGGTATAAATAATTATAGGGAAAATATAATTTTCACATGTTTTCCATTTAAAAAAGAACGTGGTATTCTACTAAATGAAATTTTTCAATTTAAAATGTATATACATTGTTAGATTTTTTTCATTCAAAAAAATTTCCTTACAGACCAATTAAGGCTATGAAAATATTCTGACCAGAGAAACTATAGAGTTTAAAAATTGCCCCTTTTCTGTTTGAGCTTTTTAGTAAAATAAGATTTTTCTAAAAAAACACTTGTCTATATTAGAACCTAAATAATTTTTAAAAAACTCCAATTTTTATCCAATTTTCTCATTATAAGCTAGTAAAAGTAGCATAATAATAAACTCATGATGTTTTCTAAAGGTAAAATTTTTGTAATATAACTTCTTTATATACTTTTTTCCTAGTGAGCTTTAATAATTGTAAAATTTAGTAGTTTTTGTTTTAAAGTTTTCATAAATTTGTCTTGTCTAATAAAGATAATTAATCGATATATATTTTATTATTTTTTTAACATAAATTAATATACTAAACTTAAAACATAAGTTTTTAATATAAAAATCCACACATAAACTAAATTTAATATATATTTTATTAATTGAATTGTTAAAAGTAACTTCACATTAATGTGGAAACAATATCTTATTTATCATATAATTCTGATGAATACACTGATTCCCCCGTATCGGATAAAATTTTTCAAACGTAAATATTGGCATAAATATGTGAGAGTAGATTAACTTTTAGATAATATTTGCCATATCAAAGTAGAAGTGCTATACTTTAATTGATTTAAAGGGAATCAAAATTGTTTTGTTACAAGAGGTTTTTAAAGAACTTGAGGCTGCATATTTAAATTTATGCACTGATTATCGATTTGAACACATCTGATTAGCACCAAAAAATAAATTTACACTCTTCTTTTTTTAGTGTTGCTTATACCAAACAGTAGGCTGGCAGCCGTCTTTTTCAATTTTCCACTGACTATTATATATAACATAATTATTCCTATCTTCCACTCTCTTTTTTACATCACCGGAATCTCTTGGCTAATAATGATTTGAATTTAATGTGAAATTCACAGAATAAATGACAGTATTCATTAATTTTTTGGCTATAACTCTGAAAAGATATAGATTACACTAAAATTTTCAATTATTACAAAGTCAAGTCTGATTTGTAGCCATTCTATTATCGAAATAATTTTTTAAATTTCATTTGAAAATTAACAAATATTTTTTATAAGAAATCATTCGATTAATCCAAATCTTGGAATCCAAATGAATTAGGTGACCTGAAATTTTTGTAAGATTTAGATTTCACTGTATTTGAATAAACCTTTATCTCTTAAATTTTTTATTAGTACTGGCAATTAGCTTAATATAAATTTTTGGAAATATTACTTAGAAAACTTCAGATGCATTCCTATCATTACTATGTAAATATTAACTTATAATCACTTAGTATAACTAAAATTTTTAAACATAATAAATTTATATCTTTTGAGTATGTTTTTGTAAAATAATCAATTCAGGTAAATCAGAATCAAACCCAATATATGATAATTACTGAATGTGGATTTTATACCCGCAAAATATATTCGAGTCTTTTACCTATATATGAACGTTTGGTTCTGGTTTTTATCCCGGAAAATTCGACACATGATCTTATTAATGAACCTTTATTTTCTCCCTTTCAGCCTCGCTATAAGAGATTTTTCATTGCACTAAAATCAGAACCTCTCCAAAAAACAGGGATGGTATCCTATTTATTTACTTGCATTGTTTCTGAATAGAATAAAGGTTATGTAGAAGCTTATATACAAAGAGTAGTACCTTCCTTTACTGGGGGACGAATGAAAGTGGTGTCAGAAAAAAAGATATCCGAAAAAATAATATTAAAAAAGTACAATACAAAAATTTTTAAGAGTTGTGACGAACTTCAGTGTGTTTTTGTTGGTATCTCAATATTAAAATCAAGGATGCGAGATGTATGAAAATATTTTTTGATTCATCGTTCATAGATACATACAAAGCAACTTTATCATCTGGAAATCACTATGAAGAGTGGGAACATGTTAAATAATGAAGTCACTGTGTGTATTCAGTACATCGGAACGTATTTTAACTGCACTGGAAGGGATTTTGATAAATTAAAACACCAACGCTTTGATGTTGATTTGATCGAATATCAACAGGTTTTATTTTTTTTCAAACTATAGCTCGAAAGACATTGTTTATGACCATTAAAGTCCATAAAAACACAAAGGAAGCTCTTTTAATATTGAAAAAGCGGAAGTTTCACAAAACCTTTTTATTCAAAGTCAATGGGAAAAAGTTTATTTTTAATTTATCGATTCAGAGTGATGGTAACAAATGATTTGAAGTAGCTCAGAATAAAATATTAATATAATAAGTATTAATTTTTCTACATTAAAAATATTTTATTATAAATAATGTTTTTAAGTGCTTAACTGAGTAGGATTACTTGTAGAGTATATTTAGAAGCATCTCCGATAGAGAAAAATGCCTTAATATGTTATAGCTGTACTTAAATATGCTAAAACTTTTACGATAACACCGGAATAAAAATATTCATATCTATTTGTAATTTGTAAAGTCTATATAAAAAAGTTGATGT
Source organism: Sphaeromyxa zaharoni (assembly GCA_001455285.1). Classification (NCBI taxonomy): domain Eukaryota; kingdom Metazoa; phylum Cnidaria; class Myxozoa; order Bivalvulida; family Sphaeromyxidae; genus Sphaeromyxa; species Sphaeromyxa zaharoni. Next base: position 17,249 of record LDMZ01028421.1, on the reverse strand, counting down.
GATCGTTCACTTTTACTTTTATCAGCTTAGGACCTTATGATGCTATATTTTTAAATGAAAATGTAAAATATTTTAAGCTATTTTCTTTGGATATATTCTTCAACTCGGAATCATAGGTATTATCTCCGATATCCTCAAAAATCATGTCAATGAAATGTGACCTGATATCAGAAAATTTATAAAATATTAGAGTTTTTATTAACTTTCAATCGATGTTGAAGAAAACGCAGATATACTCAAAAAAATAAAAAAAAATAGTTTAAACGAATGGTTCCAGTAAACAGATTAATTTATTGATAAAAAGATCTTTTCTATATCAAGAACTTACATCATTTTTTGCAGAAATGTTCTATAATCAATGAAACATTAAAAAGGGTATTGATAATTGCAACGTGGTTCCTAAATCTTAAGAAATAAGGTGATTTCAAGAATTTATTTTTATCATTATTATTAAATTTTTATAAGATAGTATCTTCCTATTGATGTAGGAAATAGAAATTAATCTGTCGTTAAAAAGATATTGCGAAATGTTTTAATAAATAACCTTTTTCGATTATATAATAGATGTTTCATATATAATGTATTATATTATCGAGAAACAGCTAACCGATTATGATATATCCGTTATTTTAGATAATAAACAGATATTAACGAATGTACTAGCACTTAAGCGCGCTAACTTGTGCGGTGTGGAGACACTAATTTCGAAGGTTTGTTTAAGCTTATTGTGCTTTATGCATTTACTTGGTGATTAAGAATTAGCGAACCATTGGTTATTTGCTTCCCAAAAAAAGGACCAATACGGTACCTTTATATCCGGCGGCTGCAGACTGGGTCTGTGTCGCATGGTCGTCACAATATTTTTTTAATATTCTCTATGTTATGGTTATTTGATTGTTACTCAGAGTTTTTAAATTGCATCTAAGGAAATAAAAGTAATAGAAACTGATAATTTCCTGTTTTCAACTTTTGGAACATTAACTATCAACCCTGAAGTTTATTGTTTTTATTTATTATTCATACACATTTTTAATGATATTAAATTTTGTGAACATACAAAATATATTTAAAATTATTTTAATTTCATTTAAAAAGTTGCTTTATATATTCTCGCTGCTTGAACAGGATTTGAATATTCTTTCTATGATTATGTATCTAGCAAACAAATTAATATTAAATAAAAATTCATCAAGTAACCAATCCAGATTTATCACATCAATAATATCATTTTCGAAAATTTAGAAAAACTTACCAATAGTAATTGCTTGAAAATCAAAAGAATTCGTATAACTTGAGTTTCTGTTTATTATTCATTCACATTTCTCTTTATGCTTACCGAATTCAACTAAAGATTTCTAATTCACAGGGTAGTGATTCTTAACCAAGTTTGACGAAACTACATGACTATTTATTGCGTGCACTTTGGATGATAAAACCACTAATATATTGTAAAGATTTCACATATACATTTCTAAAAATTATGATTTAATTTCAAGATTCAAATTAATAAAAATATCTAGGTATACTTATAAGGAAGGATTTAAAAATAGTGTGAGGCCGGGAATTATTACAATAGAACAATAAATAAAACGTTACAGGTCCAAAATTACCCAATCATTACTGTTAGACTGTATAAAGCACGTAGCAATTTGCTTTGTAATATTAAAAAAAATACAGATATAGTGCATAGAGACAGTTACTTCTAACAAAAATATTCTTCACACTTAGTTCAAAAAAGTTTAATTGTCATTTGTAATGTTAGAAATGATGAATGAAAATTGAATATGTACTGGTTTTGGAATAAATAGGGCTTTATTTGCTTACAGCAATTATAATTCGCAACGTTCATGCATGAAAACTTAAAGAGAATTTAAATGTCAAAAATTGAGGGCTTATAATTTTGTATGTTTTGATTCAAGCTTTTTCATATACAGAAAAATTCATTTAAGAATTGATAATTACTTTATTGCCTTTTTATAAAATTAAATAAAAATTTCACAGTAAAAAACAAATAATCAAAAAAATATAGGGTAATATATTAATTTAACTTCAGGTAATTTGCTGGATGAAAGCATAAATTTAGTACATGTAAATTTTATCTACTAAATACGTAACTACTGTATACACAATCGAAAAGTTCCTTGCAATTAATTTGACATCTTAACTTTGAACAAAGAAGAAACGCCCCTGACATCTTTCTGTGTAGAGAATACGTGTCTTCAGGAGGTGGAATCAGTCGATGTTTAAGCATAGTTGGGATTATTTTTCCGATCCTTTTTGTGATATTTTGATCAGAAAAATCATAAATTTTATTTTCTCTGAAGGGTTCTCCAAGAATCATTACTGAATCAACATGTGAATCAATCATAACCTAAAAACATGAAGAATAATACAAAAAAGCGTTTTGCATTTGACTCATCGCCGGTAAAAAAACCTAAATCTCTTGAATATTTTTCAACCCCAGATCTATCACCAACAGAGGCGCTTTTAATGACCTGTTAGTATAAAATGTTAGCAAAATATAATGCCCACTTTTATATATGTATCAACGAATTCGGTCTTAAAATATCTTGAAGCACCAAAATCCAAAAGTGATATCTTTCTAAGTAAAAAAATAAATATTTTTAACTCTGTTAGTATCTTTATCAAAAAGAAAGTTTGACCAGTTCGGATCCGTCTGCATGATTTTAAACACAAAAAGTTCAGCTAAACAGAGTCTTAAAACGTTTTTACCAATCTTTATCACAATAACGAAAAAAATTAAAATGATTACTAAATTTCGAATATCATCAGGAGAATCTACAAATATATCCAAAGGTTCTCCATAAGCAAAATCAGATGTGATGACATGTTCAGTTGTTAAGCGTTGGTAAATTTTTGGAACTGAAAAAACAGGATCATTTTTCAGCATGAGTCTAATAAATATAAATATGGATCCTATGATAGTATATGCCTGAAATCCTCTTGGAACTTAGACTCTCTAACGTAATCACATTCTAGTTTTAGTTCCTTTTGAGCAACAGATAAGGAAGAATCAATGAAATAACCTATTAAAATCAATATGTTATTAATGCAAGTTTTCTAAAAGGAACATTGATTTAATAAGTAAAAAAACTAACCACGTTTCGAAATCGGTTAAATTTCAATAGCATGAAATCAACAAACAAATTTCATAATTTTAATCTATCGCTAAACAGTGATTCTGAAAAAATTCGTAAAAAATATTTATATTTTGATATGAAATATTATAGCAGTATCTTTTATATGAATCAATCTTAAATTCATTAAGTCATCTTCAAAATTTTTTAATAAAAAAGTAATAGCTTTAAAGTAAATGGCAGATTATGATATAACCTGGTAAATAATCTGTATGATTTATTTAATCATTGGAGATATTCATGTAGAAAAACCCGAATAATTAAAAATGATATTTTCTTTTATATTATTTTAGGCTATATACTTTATAATTAATTAACACAAAAAATGCTTAATAAATCTAAAAAAATACTCGAAGCAAATTTTTCACTAATTTTAAAAAAGACCAACAGTTAAGGCACATCCTTTATAGGGATATTGAAAGGTATTTTATCCTAATACTTATAATTATATTTTATAATAAACAGTAACAGTCGTATACTTCTTTGAACTCTTAATTACTGATTAATTAATGACTAGGCTAAAAGAAGGCAAAGAAAACCATAATAAATATTTTATAAGCCTAAATATAGATTCATAGTTAAAACTATACTAAGTACTAGTTAATTTCTTAGATTTGGGTTTATATAATAAATATTGGGATAAATAAAAAATTAAAACAGCATATAGGAATTAACTCAAAATATGCCTTTTGTCACTTTTTGAGAACTCCCCAACAAAATCACTTAGAATATTTCGTAGATGTGAATAACTACATAAGAAAGTTGATATAGAGAAAATAACTCTACGTATATCAACAACAAATCATTGATTAATCTTTGCTTTGGATAAAAAATTAAATGTTACAAACTCAATAGTGTAGTATAATTCATAATTTGCAGGGAGCATGGTATTTTCCATTCGGTAGATCTTTATAATCCGTGCATGACAATTATTTCAATTATCAAAAATCCATTTAAAATACCACATACACTAAAAAAAACCTGTAAAACGTACCCTCACTCAATGATATACTAGTAAACATATTGTTTTTATGTAATAATTAATTAAAATCCTTTAATTTTTTCAGAAGCCAATAATTATGATCAAGAACTTTTTTGTACCATATTATTGAGACTAATTGTCTAAACTGATGTAACACATACAAAAAAATGTCTTTCAGCAGGGTGAACACTTAGGAGATTTAAATACTCACCTTTAATTTAATCTGGTAACTCTTATTATTCTTTAACAGGAACATGGCTATTAAAAACGTTTTTAAATGATTTTTAAAGCAAGAAAAAAGATTTAACAAGTTGACACAAATGAATCAATTAGATCTAAGAATTAATTTAAGAAACTATGTAATTATTTAGCTATTTCTTACATTATCTTTTTATAATTATTAAGTTCTTTGTCAGAATTAATAGGGAATTAAAATGATATGATAGGCATTAGCCGAAAAAGAATAATTAACTATAAAGAAGCTAATAATATTAAGCTAAACCACACAACTGGCTGCTTACTTTGTTACACTTGAAAGTGATTGTGACACCAGTTATTTAAAGCAACCCGGTAAGACAGATAAAGCAAAATAGCTTATACTGTTATGAATAATAATTTTCGATTTGCAATGAATGTATGACAAAAATCTGTAATCAGCTAAGCTTACAAATAAAAAAGAAAATATAGTATTCAAACCAATACTAACCAGATCCAGTATAGACTGATTGTACATTCTAAAGAGTCGATATTATTAAATCAGTGTGGTACACTTACATAATAAAAAATATTTGATTTTGTGATAGTACATTTGCTCAATATATCGTTAAGGAAAAAAGATATAATCTTAAACGTAATTCAACATAACCAAAAACAAATAACTTTGAACACTATAATTTGTAGGTAATATCAGTCTCCAAATATTTTTTGAGGCTGAAGCATCCCTTTATCAGTGTTAGTTCAAATCAGTAAGCATATGAAATATCTAAAATCGGGTGCATTTCATATACATGTTGAATAGAAGGCGTCAGAAATATCTCTATAAACGCTACCTATGTATAATCAACCTTAGATTATCACCCAAAATTGTCTTCTGTAAATTTTATATATACATATACCTTTTCTCTGAATTAAATAAATTGATTCGTTTATAGTGTCATATATTCATGTCAAAATTTCTCTTACATGAAAACAACGCAGATTTCAAAGTTAAATCACTATGCATATTTCTTATTTAAAGCGATAAAAATTACCTTGCTAATCCTAATTTTAGGAATGGTTAGTAGAGACAATTTGTAAGCTCTACATTCAATATTATCAAAACACAATTTGGGTTGTGTGTGGTTAAGGGAGTAATATTAATTTGCATGTTGACGTATCCATACAAATGTTGAAACTTTCAAATCATATAATCGTTATTTAAAACATTCTAAGAGTACGTTTTCCAAGTTACAAAGATTCAGTAAACAAGAGGAATCATAATAATCCCATATATTATTAAAACCTATAAATTAGAAAATTATTTACACAATCTAAGAAATAACAGTCAATTTAAAATGTACATCGATGTATATAACTGCAGTTTTGACTGATTCATAAAAGATGAAATTTTATTTCTCAACCCAGAATGCCATAACATTGAATATTATTTGTTTTAGCATATATATAGCATTATCTTAAAACGCACAGACCATGGAATGAGAAAATATACATATTATATTTATTAGTGTGTAGAATTCATATTATTCAAGAAATTATTCTTATGAAGTTTTTAAAAATAAAAGAAAATAGCTGTATTTTTAGGAATACAAAAAATGAAATTTCTGCAGAGTAGATCTAAACTTAAAGAAATGCAGAAATCTATAAACCTTGCAGGGTTAAAAAAATTTTAGAACAATTGTTCAATTATTAAAGAGGATACGCCTACATCTCAAAGAAAAAGCCACGATAAATCTTTGCTTTTATTTGCGAAAAATCAAATTGATCTTTATAATCTTTTTACAAATATAACAAACATTATGTATATAATATTTATTTTTATATGCGAGTACGTGCTTGTTTAATTAAAGAAGCTGGCTAATTGATGTAGAAAATGATATTTCGTCTTCCACATTTGTTTGTATATCATTTGAAAAAATTTTTAGCATTAGAGCTTTCTTAAAAATTATAATGTATGCCTTAAACTACAATCATTAAAATTATACCGTTTTTCATAATCCAAAAGTACACATAACAATGTTGTTTTCTTTGGTATATTAGAATTATTAAAATTTTAAATTAAGCGATATTTTTTTATTTTTTTATTATTTACATGAAATATTTTCGTTATTCAAATTTTTTATAATACATTCTTTTTGGCCAAACTAGTTGTTGATAAACCTATACTTATATAGCAGAGACTATGACATCTTTCTACTAAAATTACAAAAAAGAAAATAATCTAAAAATCACTAAAAAACCGAAATTTCAAACCAACCAAATTCTCAAGAGTAAATGTAGAGCTGAATTCGTATATAAAATTCTGATTAATCTGGAAAAATTATATATTTCTATCTGTAAATTACTTTAAAACCCAAAATAATGAATAATGAAACAAAAAAAATGGTAACACATTAATAAACAGGTATCAAATCTATTTAAGCATCATATAGGTCCCTCAAACCTAAATTGACGGAAAAATTTAATGTTGCGATATTGAAGATAACTGGATTTAAACCATTTGTCAAGAGCAGAACTGAAGTATCACAGACACTACCTATAATCGGCTTGTTGAAACTCACTGCTATCAATAGTAAGGGAACTGGGTAGAGAGAAAAAAATTAGTATAAGATTAGTAGGAAGGTAGTTTAGATTGTTACTGTTTGTACAATAATAGTTGTATCACACATTATTCTGTAAAATCTATATTATAGAACAGATAGATAACTGTAAACTAAAAGTTAAAGTGTTTACCATTGCAAGATGGTTTGCACATTTAAGTAAATATCACATAAATACCATTTACTAGCCACCTGTACACTTTAAGTATCAGACTGATCATTAATTCCACTGATGCGAAAACAAGTTAGGGAATTATAACTTTACTTTTAATCAATTAAAATTGAATTCGATTTTATTTTATATTTAGAGCATGATTCGTCAATCAAAATTTGTTGGTTTTTTTATATATCATCTAAAGGTAAATACCCATATATACTATCAAAGCAGAAATTATATAGTTTTTGTATTAAATATTGTTTGAGAAAAGAGCCAAAATATCTAGATATGTTGGTGCATATAAATATGACATAAATGCAAGCTTAAACCTCTAAGTTCAATACTTTGAGAATCAGATTTTCCAAAAATTTTAAAGACAAGAATTAATAACAAATTTTTATAAAAATCTTTAGAAAAACTAAACAAAAATAGATAAAATATAAATTAGTAGTATTTATTTTTTCATGAACTGGCCCAGTAAAAGGAATTAATGAATAATAAGGATTTTATCAGAAAAATAGTAATTCCAATTAATCATTTAATTATTAATAATCATGAAGAAAATCGTCATTATTAGGAAAAAAATTCAAGCTATTACAAAGATATAGAATGAATCATTTATAATTAAATTAGCGGCTAAATACAAATAAAAATATTTCATGAATTCACTTATTAATCTGAAGCTAATTAGAATGCAAAAAAGGTAAAGGCACAGATACCAATAATTTATTAGGGCACATATACTTCATGTTTTAAGTTTATTGATATAAATGAACCGTCCAGAACACGTTTGTAGAGATAGATTGATATTTTTACCATCCAAAGTCAGAGGACTATGACACCAGAATGTCGAGAATATATATCAGCGTATTTGCAAGATAATAAACAGATTAAGTCACTAATAAAAATTAAATTTATTTCTTTATATTAATTATCAGCTATGTATAATCATCGAAGCTATAACAACCACCTTAAAACTATATTAGTTAAAATAAGTAAAAATAATCCCGTATTTCATCGAAATAGCACGAAAAAAATTTTCTTTAGTGTTTAAGGTAGAATAGCTTACCAAGTGATAATGTTATCCCAATTTTCTTGGTATGCAGGATTTTGGAGATATGAAAGATTTATTTAAAATACTATACTGATAATCGGATCATAACAGATATCAGTAAAACCAGTATAGAGTACTCTTAACAAAAAATAGTTCCTGATATAAGAAAAAACTTGATAAATGTTTGAAATATAGAAATGGATAGTAATTATTAAATAAAGAACACAGCATATGCTATAAAATATGTATTTTATTATCAATGATATTAGCTGTACAAATTTTGAAAGATTGACATCGATATAAGTATAAAAAACACTTTATAAGTTTATTTATATTCAAACCAATAAAGAAAACTTTGCAAGAAATGTAATCATTATTCTACTTCACCTTAGTCAAGGTAATAAAAATAAATAACTCCAAATTATAAAAACAATAATTAATTCATGTGTCGGTTGAACAGGACCAAATAATGAAGGAGTTTAAAAATACATATTTATAATACCGTTCAGCAACAAATACTGAATTCATAGCCAAATTTAATAATAAAAACACTGGATAAAAAGATGAAAATAATAATATAGCTTATTTTTTTACTATCCAATAAGAAAAGCTAGATTTTCAAAAATCAAATTATTCCAAAATGATTTATTAGTCATGATTCATCAGCAACCTGTATGTTGTTTATGATTATTTCAGTTTGACAAAAAGTTCCATTAATTTAAAAAATAAAAATATAGAATGAACATGAAGACGATCAGATTTTTACAGAGGAATGGAATATACGCATTGGTGCTTCCAACAATTAACATTATAAATCTGATGAACTCTAATAAAATTGAAAAACTATAATATTAATTCTTCGATAAATAATTATTTTTATTAATACAAATAGGAAATTTACTAACTAAAATAGCAGCGCCTTAAATATAAAATTAAAAGCACGATTTTTAAAGTGTTATTAAGGTTCGATATTTCCTGATTAAAGCTAATGGCTGCCTAATATACTGATTCATAAAATTCTGTTTTCAAAGTGAAAACGATCAATAGCCTTATTGGATGGAAGACACTTAATATAAATCAAAATATTTGCCTTAGAAATAAACTCTCCAAGATTCTACGATACAAATAGAATACATGGAATAGTACAGGTGTCGTAAAATGCATTATATCGTGATTTAAAAAGCTTGGGGCCAAGAATAGTAAAAAAAGAAGTCACTAATATATTTTCATAATACCTGAAATATATAAGTAGACAAAATTTTAATTGAGGCAAAAAAATCAAAACCTCTCTTTATTAACCAGATGCATAAAAAATATCTCGAATATCTTTATATCACATAGAATCAGAGCAAATAAATTTTTTGAAAATTGATACCCTCGAAAAAATTTTAGACTGAACACAATTTTGTAAATATAAAATTAAAAAATTCGTTAAAATATTTTTATATTAATTTTTTTTTATAGAGAAAACCACTTTTTTAGTTTTTTTTAAAACATAAAGTTATTTAAAGGAATAAATTTAAAATAGTTTTGGTCATTCTGACTCTTAGAAAAACTTTCTAAGAATTATTCAAAAATAAAAATATTTATCAATAAAATGTGTTTTGAAATTGTTATCAATTATGTATTCAAACACAAAATATGGATAAAAATTTTTTAGTAACAATTGCATTCATCAAATGATATTTAAAAATTAAATTCAAAGCATAAAATAAAAATTACTTTTCGGTAGTAGATTTGTGTACTCTAAAATTAGTCTCAACTGGTTTATGTCACTATCAATTGAATCGGAAATATTTGGATACTAGAACATGAAACTATAAAATATAAAAAAACCTGGACTTTAACAACAACAGAATCTCCATCAATTGTAGTGGCCTGATGAACTTGACCAATAGATGCAGCAGCGAAAGGGCGGGGATTAAAAGATCTGAAATTTTTTTTCCAATCTTTCCCAAGTTCTTGTTTAATAACTCTCTAATATATACTTGAATAAAATATTTGGAATAAACTTCCATTTGCCATACAGGCATGAAATCTGCACAGTGACGCACTCTTTCGAAGATACTTTGAATTTCTTTAGGAACGACTGTATCATCTATAAAAAGTACATGCCAAATGTTTTAGGAAAAAATATTTAAAAAATAGAATTGCCCTAAAAGTAATATTTAAATTCAAGGTATGATATTATAGCAAATATTTGAGGCGTAAATCGAAATTCAGAAAGCTGTAAATGATATAGTAAGTTTATAACAAATTATGGGAAATCAGCGTTGGCTAATTAAAAACTAGAAATATTACAGTGATAAAATTTAGTTTTTCATGAACTAATATAAAAAAAATAAAATTTTTTATTTCCCAAAATAAAGAAAACGCTAAACAGATCATCAATAATAGATAATTATTTAAAAATTTATAAAAAAAAATGACAAAAGGAACAGCTCGTTAGTCAATTATTACATGTTTCTACACCATACATGAAAATTTTTAAATTTACAATGACTGTTTATCAATTTGATAGCTAATACAAAATGAACATTGATTAGGGTTGAAAATCAAATTTTGTAGATGATACATATTTATTATATATTGAGAAATATTAATTTAAACATAAAATCTACAAAATATTTGTGAAAGTTTCCATCTATTATTTAAATATTAGAAATGCTATACGTTTTCAGTATGAAAAAATACAATTTGTTTATCAAAAGATGTTAATCATGATGACCAAAAAGATGATTAACTCAAGCGTCATAAAAAGTGAAGAACCCATATAAACAAGGTGTGTATTGTTTGTGTTTTTCGAACAGATATATATATAAGAATGATATACTTAATTTTGACTAATTAGAATTCTATAATAGTATTATCATAAAAAATAAAAAATATATCGTTTTAGAGAAAACGAAAACCGGATATTTATTTTAAGTAAATTTGATAGCTTTTTATTCTACATAAATAAGTTATCAAAGGGTTTACAAGATGAGGCGCAGAACTGACCAATTCCATCATGTTAAAGTGAAACGTGTCTGTCATGTGTACACAATGTGAAAAAGCTATTATTACTAATTCTAAAAAATTATTTATTCTATCTTACAAAAAATAATAACTGTTTTAATAGCGATAAAAAAAGAAATTTCCATATAGCAAGGTCCATTTACTAAAAATATTCGATTTTCAAGTTAATATTCAAGAATATATTACTTTTAACACGTTTACTTAGTAACATCATATAATAATAAATATTTTGATCAAACGGCATTTTAATTAAGAAAATATTGGTCGAAGTACCTTAAAAAATTACCCACAAGCGTAAAAAACTAAAGCTTAAGTAAATAATACCAAAAAAACGCAACAACAACCGGACAGAAGTTACGAAATATTAAACAAGATGTACACGACGGTAAAAAAAACGTAGTGATCCTTTGGTATTCAGTCCAAAATAATATATTTTGGAATTTGATTAAACAGAAAATATGAAATAAAAAAATAACTGTTTTCCTTTTGAAGGGAGGATCTATAATATTTTTATTTAAAATCTGGCAATATAGAAAAACGTTCAAAGTTTATTGATATTTATTGCACTCTACTCCATGATAATAGTTAAAATATTACAAAAATGAAGGAACTCACGTCATAGGAGTAAAATAAGGAATTTAATGGATCCAGATTTCTAATAAAATCTAACTTTGCATGTGATCTATTCAAAATAAAATAAAAAAAAATTAAGGTTTTCTGAACTTTTAAAAAAGGGTTTTGGAAGTAAAAAATTTAAGAAAGGAGAGGAAATCTTTCATTAAATTTAACAAAAGAGATCTATTAATCTCTTTTTAAAAAATAATGAAAAAAAGCATACGCAACAATGGTTAATGAGATTAATAAATAATTTCTTTCGAAAAGTAAAATATATTTAAGAAACCAACTGTCGTTGGAATACTTCAGTTAAAATAAAATACAAGAAAATAAAGTTACTTTTTAAGATGAATTGTAAATTTAATCTATTCATTTAAAATGGGAAGATTATTGATTATCCAAGGTATGGATATAATCATAAACAAAAAATATTAAAAACACATTTTAAACACTGGAGACGGATAGGTAATGCTATGCAACTGTATCTTGATAAATGGTGTCAGAACCCATGTTTTCAAGTTAGTAGAATATGAAAGGTACCAAATAAAAGAAAAATTCGGCCAAAAAATTTTTTTAGTTACCTCAAAAGTGGGTTTTTTAAAAGTTATTTTTATGTAGAATATTGATCCTAAAACAAAAAGACAATATAATTAAATGATCCCCATAGTCAAGTAATCTAAATCTCGTTTAGTAGGCTTAGCGTTAAATCAAGCAAGAATTAAAAAATGTAGACCTGAGAAATCAAGGAGGAATGGGATGTGTTTAAACCAGTAGCAATTAGAAAATTAGGCAGAAACTTCTTTAATAAACTTTTCACAGCAAAAAGAAAGAACGAACAAAATACTAAGTATTAAAGTTAGTAGTTATTTTTTTCTGAAACGAGAAATTATTCGACCATGTTACACATAAACGTAATTTAAATTTTGATGTTGGTATTTATAAAATATGATCTCCCAGATTGGATGTTGAATGACCACATTTTTTTAAGATCTTGTATGATCTTCTATTTGAATAAGTATTAAATGTTAGTATTGAGCAACTTTTTAACATTATTTTTTATATATTAAAAAAACTTAATTATATCCTCTGACAGAGAACGAAGGCATGATAAGGTAGCGTAGCCATAGTATAAGAGTAGGTAATGGGGTTTTATGTAGGTGAAAGCCCTACACGGCCTGCCGGGTGCGTTGGAAAGCTCAGTTTGGCGCCTAACCTGGCGCGAAATCGGGCTGGATGTAAATCCCATCTTATTGAAGCGCCTCCAAAAACATAAGGAGCAGGTAAAGATTTTTTTCTCCATAGCTAAGAAAAAAATATATCCTCTGAATAATCGTTTTAATGTTTCGGGAATATTAAGATATTTTTAAATAAGTTGATAGTTAAACAATTAATGAAGCGGTAATGTTTAAAAGAACATTAAGTTATTAATTGTTAATATATCATTAAAAAGTTACTATTTTTTTCAATATATTCAATAATATATTCTGAAACATTTACCCTAGATTGACAAGCAATTTCAAATATTTTTACAATACATTTTACTTGAATAATGAAAAAAGTCAAAATAAATTTAGGAGATGCATTTTATTCCGCTTTTAATTAAATTTATGACAATATCTATTATTCGTAATAAGATCTCCTTAATAACAGCAGGGTTTCTGAAATGGTTTACTCAAGTGCAACTTTGTGCAACCTATCTTCGTTCATAATTAAATTTATCAGTTCTCAAGTGAAAAAAGATCAAACTATTTTATTTTCTAAACTTTTATTTACTAACCATCAAAAAGTTTTTATTTTCAGGTATTTGTTCAGTTATCATTTCTAAATATTCAGCATATTTAGTGGAAACAATTATTCCTTTGAAGAATAATCATTAGATATCTTACACACGTGTCTTTGAAGTATTACACAACTGAGTCAAAACATTAAAAATATGTTTATTACAGTTTCAAAACAATGTTGACTTTGTATAATGGGAATAATTCAGATGGCCAAAGAATTTTTTTATTCTCTTTTCAGCTGTTTGATATATTGCAACAATTTGCGAAATTCAGTCGTTTCTTCCTAATGATTAACTTAAGTGAAAAGGTCTGTCAAAAATACTTACCCTAAAGCTTCAAAGGTGGCTAATTCAAAATCCTTTAAAATTGATTTTTGACGTAATAACAGATATTGTTCTGAATAAAAACCTCCCTTACAAAGCTTTTAATTAAATTCTTCATTTGGAAAAAAAGAATAATATATGGGAAAACAGTTTTTTCGATTTAAGCCCGAAAAGTAAGAACTTGATAAAATATTGAAAGATAGATTTAAGTTTCATCAGTGAACCATTAATAGTGGATAGACATTTAACTAGATATTTTTCAATAATGAAGAGAATTTATTTATAACTTATGAATCCCGGTGACTTTGTTGGGCAAATGCTTACCAATCCAGTTCATATGTTGCAGTGGATGAGAATTCGTTTCCGAATGTAGATTAAAAAGATTTAAGTAGTCTTGCATTTAATCATCGGTTACTACTGTATTAAATTATATTTTAACTCTTAGAGTAAGTTCGCATGTCAATTTTTTACCGTTGCCTATAGTAATAGTTATGAATGGGCACATTATAGCAGTGGGGCTATTCTTATGTTTTATTAAATTCAATGGACCTCAAAAATACTTTTAGAATATGGAAAAAGTGAATAAAAACCTGTTTTAGAAAACATTACAGTTCACGCCAATTGGTTTCGTTACTTTTAGCGCAACATGGCACACATTTGAAGTTCAAAGCATTTATTTGGAACGAATTCAGCATATTTTTGGTATGGAGAATCACCAAAAAATGGGTATTTTGCCCCTTTATATTAAAAAACTCTCTATTAACTAAAATAAAAAAAATATCACAGATTTTTAACGTAATGTATTTTTTTGTAAAAAACCTTAAAAACAAAAATAATCTATCTGTGATTAACTAAAATTATATGTTCAATTGCTTCACCTTTTAATTGCAATTAAATCGGCTAAATTTCCGAATTTCGTGAATCATCAAAAAAATTCGATTATATTTTAGCCAATATGTATCAAATGACTTAACGTTTCTCTTAATTTCTTTTATTAAATGTATATTATTTGAGCTATATTAGTGAATCATCATTCATATTTTTATATTTCAGCCAGAAAGCACGTTACGATATTAAATATTCGCATTAACAATGGCAAAAAGTCAAAACACAGAACGATCAATAATACAGACTTGCAACTTTTATTTTATCTAACATTTTACATTAGCGAAAATTCTTTAAAGATCTTTTAACTGGTAAACAGAGAACCACAAAAATAAATACGTGCAATTCATATTTTATATAATAAAATGCAATGAATAAATTATAAAATTATTTTGATCAGCAAAGCTACATTACATCTGCATCTTTCATTGTTTATGAAAAGATATTGCGTGCAGTTCTTGAGTCAAATAAACATGGTTCATGAAAATAGACCTCAATTAAGAAAAAAATTTAAATTTGAAATAATTTTGTTATTAAGCAAGAACGCAAATGATAATCATCTTAGTAATAACTCCGAGAAAAGTAAGCTTATCAAAACCGTCAATAAGATTCTAATAAGCAAATGGATAGTATGTTATTGTATCCATAAAAACTGAATTTGTTGATACAAAAGTGTATATCTCCGATTTTGACATAAGCTCCGCGTAAGGTACGTTTTGGTGAACCCAAAAACCAAGACACAATTAGAGGATCAATGCAACCCATATGCCAAATCGTTTTTTTTAGCAAATTAACCAGAAAAACTAATAGGTTTAAAATATAAACCGGAAATTGAGTAAATAACTTTACAATTTTAGCATAAAGCACCTCTTTAGTCTCTATATATTCGAAAAAGTTGAAAACGAAATTGTATGTACAATGCCCATCAAAATCACAATCATCACAGATGTATTACACTTTCTCATTTCCAGTGATACTTAATTTTCCACTAATTATTTATGCCTGGGCAACAATTAACCTACACTGTACACATTTACATGAAGTCAAATTAGCAGCCGGTGTTAGAGTAAGGTACGTAACTCGCAGTGTTGACAAATCTTTGATGTCTGCATGCAGTTGCTAAACAAATCGAATCAACAGAAATCGCTTAGATTGGACACTGACCATAACCGGTTCGGGTTTTTAACGAATGTTGTAGTGGGAATGTTACCATCAATAGTCAGATCCGGTGTTCAGAAAAAAATTCGGGGTACCAATTCTTGAAGGATTAAGGACTAACACAGTTCAAAATTGAATTAGTATATGGTGTGAATGTAGGTATTTATAAATGCAATATGTCTTTACTCCTTCAAGAGTGGCACATTAAAATGCTACTGCTATTAGTCAATTTGTTATCTCATTGTTGGAAAGAAATTTTATTTGACGAAATTCGGTATTCGTACTAAAGGCAGTTGTGGTGCACAACCAAGAAGCGGGCGGCGGATTAGATTAGCGTTCTTTTAAACCCCTTAGTTTTATTTAACCTTTTGCTTTATATACCAATGCCTGATCTAATTCCAAGTCTTAAAACCGAGAAGAGTAAACCTAACCCCGAGACTTACTCTAAATCGTTATTTAAAAGCCGGAGTTCCTTATAAGGTCATTAAAAATATGTTCAGGTAAGTGAAGTAATATAAAAATTTTAAACAATGTTGCAATGTCAGGATGACATCCACGAATCTCTTATCTCCCAAAAATGTGTCACAGATCATAACATTTCATATAAGCAAAGAATAGCATCATCCACATTTACAGATATTTATTCATCTTCTGAAATATTTAACCAACAAACCTTTAAACTAAAGTATGAATTTTTTCACTAATAATTGGCTTGTTAGAATCTGAGTACAAAAATATTTCTCTCTACAAAAAATTAATATGGCTTCACTATTATGTGAAAGATAATTAACTTCTTTTGTGGGTATTGATTTATTTAATCAAGAAAATTAATTTGCAACGAATATACCCTTCAAGAAAATTTCAACAAAAAATCCTTTTATATTAAAAAAAAACTCCACTTTTTCTAGATATATTTACTGCCAATCATGGAGCCTATTTTCCCTTAAGTTTATCCAATTGAGAATCTTCCCAAAGATACCTTCGCTACCATAAAAACAATCTGAGTATAAAAGGGTTAAAATGAAAACATTTGGATATAAATAATGATTAATATTATCAATATTCAAATATATTAAATACCATTACAGATTAAATATAAAGATTCAAAATTAGACTGTGCGAATAATACCAAAATTTAAATTTTATTGCAACAATTATAGAATTAAATCCATCTACATGAATCTATTCTTTTTATCTCTTAGTTTGGCAAAGCCGATGGGGTCGGCTTTTCGCTAAAGTATCGGCTATAACTAGTTTGTAGTACAAAAGTTTCTGCGTCTCAGAGCTATTGATTACTGTCTA